>MJUU01052625.1:60028-89648 GCA_002080025.1 Modiolus philippinarum | reverse complement strand
AACAAGAGCTGTCGCCGAATGGCAGCCAAAGATACCCCCCGCTTATTGAACCCTGAATCGATATGGTAAGTGCAAAATTAAGTTGGTGTGGACACAATACAGGTGCGGACACAGTACAAGTGTGGACACAATTACAAGTATGGACACAATGATATAATCTTCAAGAAAGAACTTTACCCAAGGGTTCCAATGAAAACACTCTGTCTAAATCAAACAAATATAAAATCCGCCTTTTTCAGCCTATTTGACATTTTACACATCTACACATAGTGTTCCTCCTTTGTCTAAAGTTTCATTCAAATCCTTCAAGAGGATTAAGAGGAGTTGTGCTTAAGAGGTAACCCATACATGGGAAATCAATGAAAACTCAAAGTTGAATTATCTCCCCTTCCTGGTTTCTGACAATAATTATATTCCTTCATGCACATCTCCATATAGTGTTCTTACTTTGTGTAAAGTTTCATTAAATTCCTTCAAGTGGTTTAAGAGGAAGTGTGCTTACGAGGTAACCCATACATGGGGAATCAACGAAAAGTCAAAGTCCAATTATCTCCCCTTCCTGCTTTTGGCCAATAATTATATTTCTTCATGCACATCTCCATATAGTGTCCTTCCTTTCTGTAAAGTTTCATCAAAATCCTTTGAGTGGTTTAAGAGGAGTTGCGCTTACGAGGTAACCCATAAATAGGGAATCAATGAAAAGTCAAAGTCGAATTATCTCCCCTTCCTGGTTTCAGACAATAATTATATTCCTTCATGCACATCTCCATATAGTGTCCTTCCTTTGTGTAAAGTTTCATCAAAATCCTTCGAGTGGTTTAAGAGGAGTTGCACTTACGAGGTAACCCATAAATAGGGAATCAATAAAAAGTCAAAGTCGAATTATCTCCCCTTTTTTGTTTCGGACAATAGTTATATTCCTTCATGCACATCTCCATATAGTGTCCTTCTTTTGTGTAAACTTTCATCAAAATCCTTCAAGTGGTTTAAGAGGAGTTGCGCTTACAAGGTAACCCATAAATAGGGAATCAATGAAAAGTCAAAGTCGAATTATCTCCCCTTCCTGGTTTCGGACAATAATTATATTCCTTCATGCACATCTCCATATAGTGTCCTTCC
Organism: Modiolus philippinarum; assembly: GCA_002080025.1. Taxonomy (NCBI): domain Eukaryota; kingdom Metazoa; phylum Mollusca; class Bivalvia; order Mytilida; family Modiolidae; genus Modiolus; species Modiolus philippinarum. Next base: position 88,529 of record MJUU01052625.1, on the reverse strand, counting down.
TTTGTGTAAAGTTTCATCAAAATCCTTCAAGTGGTTTAAGAGGAGTTGCGCTTACGAGAACTGTGGACAGTCGGATGGACAGATGGACAGACAGACAGGGTGATTCCTATATACCCCCCAAACTTTGTTTGCAGGGGGTATAAATATATAAAATGAATGTGGTCAGAGTAAAGAGTTTCAAATAGTAATTTGATGGACACAATAAGGAGCTTGAGGATTACCTGCACACAAATTAAGGAAAATAAAAATTAGCACTTTTGACCCCTTACTGATTGGAAACGGTGAGAGCGAAGCAAATCTGGTGACAAAAGAAATCCAAGGAAAAAATCCCATTGAAATCCGATAAATAACAAAATTTTATAAGAACAAATGCAATTTTGGCTATGTTTGGCCCTTTCAACCCCTTATACCTAAAAAACGGTAAGAGCAACACCAAATTGGTTGTCATACTACTAATAAAGGGCTACGCCAAGCGCAGCATGATACGACCGCAGCATGTCGAAACAATGAAATTTGAACAAATGTAATTCAAAATGAATGAGGACACAGTAAAGAGCTTGACCCAGTAATTAAATGGACACAATAAAGAGCTTGAATCAGTAATTAGCTGCACACAAACTAAGGAAAAATTAAAATTAGTCCTTATAATTCCTTATATATATCGGAAATGGTAAGAGACATGTCAAATTGGTCAGCATACTACTTTAACTATACAAGAAAAGGAATCCAAAGAAAGGAACCCAATTAAAATCCAATAAAAAAAAATAAAAGATTTTACATATTTTGAAGATTGCAATTTCAGCCCCTTTGATCCCTTACAGCTAAGAAAGGTAAGAGCTATGCAAAATCTTTTGACATATACTACCAAAACCTTACAACAAGAGGACTTCAAAACAAAACAAAAAAAGAATCAAATGAAATCTCATGAAAACAAAGATTTCACTTATTTCAAAAATTGCAGTTTTGGCCCCTATGACCCCTTGTAGCTCGGAAACAGTAAAAGCTACACCAAATCTGTTGCATACTACTGAAAGCTTATATCAAGAGGAATCCAAAGAAAAAAATCCCATCAAAATCTGAAGAAAAATAAAAATTGTAGGTATTCTGCAAATTTGCAATTTTGTCCCCATCCGCCCCCTCATAGCTTGGAAAAGAAACAAGTTGTCAAAAATCTGATGGTGCAGCTCTATGTTTATTTTTAAGAGGAATCCATTACAAAAAAACTGCATCAAAATTGGACTAAAATTAAAAAATTGAAATTTTTGGAAATCCCCCCTTTTGGGCCCCATTTATCTCGTGAACTCTACTGATTGGAAATTTAATTAGGAACACATTGAAAGAAACCCCATCAAAATCCAATAAATAATAAATATTCTACAACCAGGGATGGGCACGATTACTTTGAAATGTAATTGATTATTAATCGATAACATGGCATATTTTTGTGTAATCAATTATTAATCGATTACACATGTATCTCTCATGTAATCGATTACAATCGATTACTTCAGGAGAAGTAATCGACAATTACTTTCGATTACTTTCGATTACATTTCTTTTAAAAGGCATATAATATTATACATGATACATTGCAAAACATATTTATAAAGACTGACTGAGATACAGGAACATTTGTACATTGAATTGTCAAAAATTTAACCTAAAGTGGTACATTTGTGAAAGGTAAGGCATCTGCAATACTGTTACATTTAATTATCATCATTTTGTGAAATGTGTCATCGCATTTTCCACTATCGAAAGAGGAGACAAAGCTCAAGAGAAACATGTGAACTAATGTCTCATTAATATCTTTTTTTTCTTCTGTTCATTTTTTCCATAATTTAATGATTTTCTTGATATAGACTGGGCATGATTTTGTTGGCTGCTCTTTTTCAGATCCTTGGTGGTGGGATAATTGTTCGTTTCTATGTTTTCTCACAAAAAGGAAAATGAAAAACTTTTTGGTAAAAAAATTCTTATTATAAATATGAAAATTTTACTACTAGTTCATTTAATGAAATTGACAATCAATAAATTGTTTTCATAATGCTTAAATTTGTGTTTAATTATAATAATCTGACAGGTGTGGATTACTGCCTGGGGTTAAATTGCAATTAACATTTATATTCTTGTGTAAACAGCTTGTCAACAGGTATCCCAAGCCTAAATTGTAAATCATGTCATAAATCATTAAAAGTAAGAAGCTAAATTTAAACAAATGGTCTGGTTATTAGCGATAAAATGATTGATTGCTTTAGAATTTTAAATATCATCATAATTATGCAAATTGTTGAATTGCTGTACCATCTCACTCTATATATTCATCATGATTATTATTATTTTTCACTCTTTGAAATATTTTATTTTGTTAAACATGTTTAGAGCTAAAGTGCATAAAGTTTAATTAAATACATCACAGTCAGGCAAGGGCTAGTCTGTGAGAAAAAAATATGTTCAGCTATCCAAATATATTGGACAGATTTGCACAAAGTTTATTTAAGTGTGTGGTAAAATTTGAGGTTGTTGCAAAACTGCCAGATATGAATATATTACAATGTTTGCACTTGATCTTGATTGCTCCATCTGAAGGCAAATCTGGTGGTATTTCATAGTGATCTGCCCAAGACATGACCACACAGTAAGAAGATCTGTTCTATACTGAGATTACTGACTAGACTTAAAGTCTTAAAATTTATTTTCTCGAATTCAATTCAGAAATTTTAGGAAAATTCTGAGAGAGATGGATTAAAATGATGAAAATAGCTGTTGGATATTTAAAGCCTTAAAAAATAGTCAGTTATATACAACTGAAGCAACTTTTACAATTTTGCAATAGATCAATGTCTTTCAGGTTTGTGTGAAATGAACTGAAGCATAATAATATTCAGCATTAGATCACATGATGCATTTCTGATACCATAAACCTAAGTGAAAATCTATGCAGATATTGCTTTAAATTAAAATGTAATTGAAATGTAATCGATAAGTAATCGATAATTACAGGGGTTTTAGCAGCTGTAATCCATTAAATTACGATTACAAGTAATCAAAATTCAGATCGATTACAGATAACTTACGATTACTTAACATTTTGTAATGGATTACAATCGATTACGATTACCCATTACCATTACCCCAACCCTGTCTACAACCAAATATGTGAAAACACTCAATTTTTCCCTTTTTGGCCCCTTTTTTCAAAACGAGAGGGGCCAAAATTATTAAAACCCACCACAGCCTTCCTTTTGTGCCAAGGAACACTGTGTTAAAATTTCATAAGGATTGGTCAACTGGAACTTAAGTTATTGACCAAAAACAAAAGTGTCTACACACGACAACAACGCCGACGACGACTACGACAGCACCATACCATTATACGACCTCAATTTTTTTGCGGTCGTATAAAAAGGGAATCCAAAGAAAAAATCCCATCTAAATCTGATGAAAAATAAAGATTTTACATATTTTTAAAAATTGCAATTTCGGCCCCTTTGACCCCTTTTAGCTCGGAAACAGTAAGAGCTAGGCCAAATCCATTGACATACCACTGAAAGCTTACAATAAGAGGAATCTAAAGAAAAAATCCAATTGAAATCCGATGAAAAATAAAAATTTCAGGTAATCTGCATGTTTTCAACTTCCCTGATTCAGTCGAATGTTATACGGATTTTCCTTACTGGTCTCTCCCTTTGATCTATTCTGACTTTTATTGTCACTTTTATTTATTTGGCCCTGTTTGGACCCTCATAGCTCAGAGAGGAAACAAGTTTTGATAAAGGGCTACGCCGAGCGCAGCATGATACGACCGCAGCATGTCGAACACTGAAACTTGAACGATTGTAATTCAAAATGAATGAGGACACAGTAAGGAGCTTGATACAGTAATTAAATGGACACAATAAAGAACTAAACCCGGTAATTAGCTGCACACAAACTAATGCAAATATAAAACTTAGTGTTAATGATTCCTTATATAGATCAGAAATGGTAAGAGGTATATCAAATTGGTCAACGGTCAACATACTATTTTAATAATATGATAAGAGGAATCTGAAGAATTGAACCCATTAAAATCCAACAAAAAAATAAAGGATTTTACATATTTTGAATATTTCAGTCCCTTTGACCCCTTTTAGCTTGGAAACGGTAAGAGCTGCACCAAATCCGTTGACAAAATGCCAAAGCTTACATTATATCAAGAGGAATCAGAAGAAAAAAGTCGCATCAAATTCTGATGAAAAATAAAAATTTCTAATATTTCGAAAAAATGCAATTTTGGCCCCTTTCACCCCTTGTAGCTGGGAAACGGTAGGAGCTACTCAAAATCCGCTGGCGTATCTCATGAAGAATCTTTAAACAAAAAAACATCACAATCTGATGAAAAATAAAGATTTCACATATTTTGAAAAATTGCAATTTTGACCCCTTTTGACCCCTTGTAGCTCAGAAACGGTAAAAGGTTGACATATAACTGAAAGCTTATAACAGGAGAAATCTAAAGAAAAAAATCTCATTAAAATCCGATGAAAAAATAAAGATTTCACATATTTAGAGAAATTGCAATTTAGGCCCCTTTGACCCCTTGTAACTCGGAAACCGTAAGAGCTACACAAAATCTGTTCGCATACGACTGAAAGCTTATATTATGATGAATCAAAAGAAAAAATCCCATTGAAATCTGATGAAAAATAAAAAATTTATGTAATCTCAATCTTTGCAATTTTTGCCCGGTTTGGCCCCTCATAACTCGGAAAGGAAACAAATTATCAAAAATCTGATGGTGAAGCACTGTATTTATTTTTCATAAGGAATTCATTGCAAAAAACGGCATCAAAATCGGACTAAAATAAAAAAAAAATTTAAATTCGCCCCTTTTGGACCCCATTTATCTCATGAACGGTACATGCGACGTGAAAACCGTTGACATATTACTGATTGGAAATTACCTCAGGAGCACTCTGAAAGAAACCCCATCAAAATCCGATAATTAATAAAAATTCTATTGCTAATTAGGTGAAAACACCCAATTTTGCCCTTTTTGGCCCCTATTTTAAAAACGGGAGGGTCCATAATGACCAAAATCAATCCACACCTTCCATTTGTGCCAAGGAACATTGTGTTAAAATTTCATAAGGATTGATGAACTTGAGTTATTGGCCAAAACTAAAAGTGTCTACAGACAACGACGCCGACGACAACGACGATGACAGCACCATACCATTATATGACCACAAAAATTTTGCGGTCGTATAAAAAATCTGAAGATGCAGCACCATATTAATTTTTCATAAGGAATCCATTGCAAAAAAACTGCATCAAAATCAGACAAAAAATTAAAAAAATTAAATTTTTGAAATTCCCCCTTTTGGGCCCCCTTTATTTCATGAACAGTACATGCGATGTGAAATCTGTCGGCATACTGCAGATAGGAAATTTCCTAAGGAGCACACTGAAAGAAACCCCACCAAAATCCAATAAATAATAAAGATTCTACAGCCACATATGTGAAAACCTCAAATTTAACCCTTTTTGGCCCCTTTCTCAAAAATGGGTGGGGCCACAATGACCCGAACTATTCCAAGCCTTTGTTTTGTGCCAAGGAACATAATTTTAAAATTTCATAAGGATTCATCAACTGGAACAAAAGTTATTGACCAAAAACAAAAGTGTCTACAGACGACGTGGACGATGACAACAAGGACAGCCTCATACCATTATACGACCTCAAACTTTTTGCAGTCGTATAAAAAAAATAACATTAGGTCTATATGCAGAAACTATGATTCGTAGTTTCTGCATATACACCTAACCGTAATTTTTTTTGTATTCTTGTCATGTCTGACAGGGATGAATATTCGCAATATTGGCAAAGTGGCCAGCTGGGCTCCTGGCAAACAGAATTAAGTAGCCCAGCCATAAATTTCACTAGCCCAGTACTATACTGTCAACCAAAATTGCATGATATTTCAGTAGCCAACTGGGCTACTGGTTGTAAAATTATAGTAGCCCAGGCCAAATTTTAGGGGCCTTGGGCTACTGGGCCCCTGATAACTTGCATCCCTGCTGTCTTTGATGTTCCAATTACAAAAAAAATTTAACGTTTATATGCAGAAACTACGATTCGTCTGAATACTTTAAAAGAGGTTATTTTTGCGTAGTATATATTTCATGATTTTGATTCTTAAACCTATTCGTGGGGTTTTATTTTCGTGATTCGCACTTACGTTCTGTTGCGTTTGTAATAAACAACATGATAAAAATATATTTTCAGGAAGGGAAATTTTCAAAAATATGTGTACATCACAAAATTATAGATATTAAACCCCCCACAAAAATTTCCCCCTTTACAGTAGTCAATTGAAAAAAAGAGTGGTTGTGACAACAATGGCAGATCTAGACTTTCTGCCAAGGTTGGTTTGGGGGGAGGGGGGACTCCCAATTCAAAAATAACCCTAAGCATTTAAAATATTTTCCAATCTAAAGGGGATGCAGGCACCCCTGGGCTCCTGGATTCTGGAGATGGGATGTTGTCTCCTTGACATTTACCCCATTTCCTTTCTTTTTCAAACAAGAATGATTTTTTTCCCAACTCCCACCTTGATTAGTTTCGTCACCGGTTAAGTTTCACAAGTTTTGTCAATGCAGTAATCGCTGCTTGTTATCCCCTATCAGCAGCTGAGAAGGCTACTGGCTGAGAATCCATTTTTGAAAGGTACCCAATCTCGCCACTTTCCATTTTTACACAATATATTAGATTTTTCTGTTAAAGATTTGTTTCCACATAAAGTTGAATGTTTGTCTATTTCAAATAAGAGATGAAATTTTAACTGACTTTTTTTTTAGTTAGCAGAAATGTTGTGAAATAGTATTTCCTCGAGATCCATACGAGAATGGGTACTCAGCCAGTAAGCGAAACCTTTAAAATATAGTACTCGGTCATGTTCTCCGTTTGATCAATAGGTTCAGAGAAAGAATGATTTGCTGATTATTTAAAGAGGAAGAAGCATTGAGTTGTCGAAAGCACATTTTAAGTTACACAATTAATGACAATATTGTTACACAACAACGTTATGTAAAAGGCTGACTGGGACAGTGGGGTGGAGTATCTACCAAAAAAATGAAGGAGGCGACAAGACTTTTTTCGAATTAAATCTTTGTTAGTTGTATTTACTGTCTGGAAAATTTGATGCGGCGTTATGCACATGAAATTTAAACATCCATACCATGTTCCAAATTTTTTTCTGACGAAATATTTTTCGACCTTGTCACGCTTTACGGTCGTTTATTTTGATGTCGTAAACATCATGTCTGCAAGAAAAAAGTAAAATTTGGATTATCCTCAGTATTTAATGGTCATTTTTTTTCTATTTGTTTCAATTTTTCATACAAGAATATATTATTTGAGAAAATAAGATTTTTTTTTCACAATTTGGTTTACGACATTAAGTTTAACTTAATACCAGTTCCTCACAATAGACCGCCAAAGTCTACAGTCGATCCACGGTTGCTTAGAGAGGGACTTGTATTATACGGGACTTTTGAGTCGTGATTTACCGGAAACAAATTCATCGTTATACGAAAAAAAATCAATACCTCAATACCTTGAGAGGGCATCACAAATAAATGAACACTGTTGAGCGAAGGGTGGTTTATATTGAATCTGTTATAGGGGTTTATGTTAACTGTATTTAGTCAATTAAACAATTGTGCGATGATGTAGGAATAATTATAAGCATACACTTCAATTTTATAAATATTGTAAGCCACCCCAGAGTACCCTGTCCTATACTCGGTGATTTACATAAAAAACAGACTTTGCCTTGTCAGGATGAATATTCTGTATTTTTACTTGTTTCTTGTTGCTCCGTAGTATTCTATTGCATATACTACAATATTTACTATATGTTGATTTTGTCTGTTCCAGTTGCCCTTTTTTAGTGTACCTTTTAAATGGGGTATCAAATTTTTTTAGTAATTGTTTGTTTTTCTGGCATTTCCAATCGAATCGATATGATTTGGTAAGGTATGTCAGTTATTTCCTGCCAGTTGTAATGAATCCTGTTTGTTTTAATGTACCTAATATGCGATTTGCATTTTTGTGTTCCTGTCCAGTTTTTAGCACCAATGGCTTTCCATAGATTTTAAAATTTGTGCGAGAATCCTCCTTGTATCAATAATAATATCATCTGTGTGGCTGAAGTGTCCTGTTTTTATATATAAATATACTAAATATAGTACAAATAAAGATCCATTAAAATTTACATGTTTATTTTGTTGTCTGTTCCATAATATTATTACTTATAATAAAAATCCATGGTCGTCATGTACAACAACATAAATATTATAATTTTACATTGAATATAGGCATTGTGGTGTCCGACGTGGTGGGAGATAGCTAACTGTACAAATTGCGGCTAAAAATCCATTTTAAATTATGCTTTTAACCTCACCTAAAGCTATTATTTTATTATTAATTCTCCTTGGCTTTTATAACTTGCCGCCTTCAGAACTTTGGGCTATCTGCCATCTTGAATCGCGCTCGCGTTTATATAGGTTTTGGAAAAGAGTCACGTGACAATAACAACCAATGATAGCTTGTCCTTTTATCAGCAACCAGACTACTTTCGATATTTGACTAGTCAAAAATCAAGTTTCAAAAATATATCAAATTGTCCGGACTTAATAAATATTCATCTATATTAAAAATATAATGATTAAGATAAAAAGGACAATTAAACAAGTAAAAATTAACTATCGGACACCACTTTACGTTGCGCATTGATTTAGCAGACGACATGCGCAAGAATACATAAGTAAATAACAAATTATAGTTCCACATTTCATTAAAAATATGTTTAAAACATTTGTGTCCGGCAGGGTAAAAAGTTACTCCTAACGTTTCCTAATACAAAAATCATAATTTGGCGCAAAAAGTACTTTATAAAAAGCCTATGAAAAAGATTTAAATGTCTGTTTCTGTTCACTACACCTGAATGCCCGCAAGATTCCCGAGATGTAAACAATATGTGTTTTCAAGTTCAAGTTCAAGTTCAAAAGCTTTATTTAAAGACGATATATATAACAACAATATAACATAAGCTCTCAAGAGCTTTTAAAACGTCTATCGTCTATTTTGATAATTTCTGCTTCAGTTTCCTGAAATTGAGCTTTGACATTGGATGAAATATGTAAAATAGCATACAATGGATTGCTCCTGATATAAGAAATAAGCTTATGTAAGTTGAAAATGTGGAAAATTACGATACAGTCGTCATTACCCTGCCGTTACTACCCCCAAAAAATGTAAACACATGGCGAACACTTGTCAATACTAAGAACTATATACATCTAGCCTTCATAGAAGGTATTGAAACCCAATTGTTTCATAAAACAAGATCAGAAATAACTCTGAAATTCCATCCAATACAAATTATATGTGTGAATGCCACCCCCCAAAATTGACCAATTTGGGAAAATCTTTAACTTTGGCATATTTACTTAGAAAAATCCACCCATACTTAAATCATAGTAAAATTAATATTAAAAACTATCTGAAACAACTTATACGCAAAGCGTTAAGAAAATTTATCAGCAAATCTGAGGTCATTTTGATTTTTCAGTATAAAAATGTAAAAAAAATGTTGTTTTTTTTAAGCCTATGACAATTGCTAACCCTTACACTTTCCCCAACTTTGAAAATCTTAATTCTCCTGAATTATCCTAAATTGAATTTAAAATAACAAACTTAATTCTAATATTTCAACAGTCAGTATTCATATAATATAAAAGTTTAAGGTCCATAAAGATACAGTTCTTGTTGTTCTCACGAAAATTAACAATCACTCATCTCCCAAACGTAACGGAATTCCGGCTTCATCAATTTGCTGACACAATTCGTTGGTACTATCCTCTTTTTTGGTCATTGCTGCTTCCAACATGTTTAAAAGAACATTTGTTGAACAGTCTTGTCTGTCTTGTTTTAGAATTTGTTTGATTGCATTATATAAATAAAAGCGTGACTTAACCAGCATAGCATTCTCGCCGTCAGTTGAGGGTCCTTTTGTTCCAGGTAAAGCGAGGAAATGATACTTAAGTAATAGTTCTTCCTTTGTCATCTGTAGTGGTTTTCCTGTGTGAAGTTCTAGGGCTATGCTGGCAAACTCCCAATTAAAGTACTTTTGCTCCGGCTGCATCCCTTTCCAGTTCTTTTGGGGCCATTTTAGTGTTGTTGGTACAGTCATAAGGGTAATAACTTCATCCTGATCCCACTCACGCCTTCCAGCTGGGAAAAGAGGCATGCCACCTCTTCTCAAAAGTTCAGACGCCCTATCCCTAGATGTTGATCTCCCGGCTGATCTTCCATGACTCGGTCTCTCCTGCTCTTGTTCATCAAACTCGCCAGTTGGCATCTCTTTTAGCTGTTCCTCATTTAGATCATCTTGAATGTCCTCGATTCTAGTTGCCACATACAGATATTGACTTTCCTGGTGTATCTCCTGCTCTTTATATTCTACTATAGTATTGTTTTCAAACTCCTGTCTCTTTTCAATATCTAATAATCTGTCCTTCTCTTTTAATATCTCCTCCTGAATCATTTGTCGCTCCCGTCGTAGCTGCTCTTCCTCCTCCTGAATCATCTTTTGTTCCTTCCTTTTATTTGCCTTATCCAGTTTCATTTGTAGCTCCTTTCTTAGTTGTTCGTCCTGCTGAATCCTTTGTTGTTCAGTCCTTCGTTTTTCCTCCTCCATTCGTTTCTTTTCAAACTCCTTTCTAACTCTCTCTTCCTCCAGAATCATTTTTTCTTCCTTCCTTCGTTTCTCCTCCTCCATTTGCTTGTTTTCCAACTCCTTTCTAAGTCTTTCCTCCTCCAGAATCATTTGTTCTTCCTTCCTTTGTTTTTCCTCCATTTGTTTCCTCTCAACCTCCTTTTTAAGTTTTTCCTCCTCCAGAACCATCTGTTTTTCCTTTCTTTGTTTTTCCTCCTCCATTTGTTTCATTTCCTGGTCATGTTCAGTCAGTTTACTTGCTCCCTCCTTCCAACTTGCTTCATTATTTCCTTATCTGATTGCTCAACGTGTACCATTATTTCCTTGTCTTTCCCTTTATCATGTGACTCCTCTCTGTCTGATTTTCCTACTGTCCCATCCTGGTTCACTCTTTCAGTATCCTTGGCTCGACTTTCATTGTGAAAGGTTTTCTGCTTGAGCTCCTGAATTCCCTTTTGCTTTTTCGTCATGTTTTCCTCTTCATTTTCGATATCTTTCTTCCGCCGTTTCTTTCCTGTTTTGTCCTCTGTCTTGTCATTATTCTTATGCTTAAGCTTCTTGGCAGTGTTCTTCTGTTTCTTTTCATGTTCACTTAGCTCGTCATCTTCAAGTACGATGTCTGATGTTGACGGCGTTTTTAATGGTGACAGCGGTTTGACGGTTGTTGCTGGTCTCTTTGTTGGGAACAGTTCTTCTGATGTTCTGATGTCACCTATGAAGTCTTCCTTTATAGCTAGTTTCTTTGCTACAACTTTTGATATCATGGACTTCAAGTCTCCCTGCATTGAATTTTGAAAAGGTTGCACTGAATTGTAATTCTTCCCCATTAATGCTGTTATTCTCCTAACGAGCGCCTCGAGCATCCTTGGCTCCTTCACGACTTCATCCTTTATTGTGCTTTGAAAGTCTCTTACAGTCAATCCTAAATCTAGTTGAAACACTGCAGCACAGCTACCCAAGTCTAGTGTTAATCCTTTCAGTTCCATATCTTCATATATGGTTGGTCTTGTAGGAGAGTACAACCGTTTCGGAACATCCTTCTCATCATCTTCCTCCGTCCCTTTTATTAAGTCTTTCGGACATTTCCATCCCTGAATCCATTCATCCCTTGTTCTTGTTGTTTTCTCAACCTTTGATATAAAGTCCAAAACTTCTATCCTTGCTTTCATAGCCTCAACCGAATTCTCATTGGAAGGTGCTATAACCTTGGCATATGTCTCGGGATAATTAGCCATCCAGAAACCATTGTTTTCTGTCAGAAAACTGTTTGGCATCAGCTCTATCTTGCTCCTGTGACTTGACATAATATGCTCCTTTAGATCCACCATTCTCCTGTACGTCTTTTCCTCTGGACACCACACGCATATAAAAGACAATCTTTTATGTGGATTTGCTGCTAAATGGTTCTTTAACTGCCTCCTATTCCTGAAAGTCAGTGGACACAGCCAACATTTTATCTCAATTTGTGATGGTGGTCTCATCTTGAATTCTGAAGTCAAATCAAAGTTTCTGTAACCCTCCACCATAAATATGATAACAAGACAAACAATATATAATGTGTTATGTCATGTGCTAATATTCTACTCTATGTGTTTATGCCCCTTTTTGTATCCCCTGCATGGCGTATGCTGGTGAACAGTTTGATCTGTTCCTAAATACTCAGTATTTCTAAAGGTCAGGAAGATTCTCCTAAGCCCCACCAGTTAGCTTGCTTAAATGGTTTATAAATTCCACCCTTGGACTCTCTTTATTTCATTCTTTGTATCCCCAGGTTCAATTTCCATGTCCCCATTTAAGTTGTCCATGTCAGCAGTCTTATACTGCATTCCCACAGTAGTCCTTGTCAACTACCTCCAAATTACTTCAGTTACCCGGCAGTCCGGTCCAGCCCTAGTCAACTGCCGCCCTGACAGAAAGGTCCAGCCCCTTCATCTGTCACCAATATGCTCAGGGAAGCAATGGCCAATTTGCCTCCCTACATATTCTTCCAGGGTGGTACCAACCCTAGGAATCCCCTCAGACTCCCACGGAGTCCTACCATGACTAAGACTTAGTCATACCGTTACTCTGAAACATAGTAACATCGACACAAAAAATGGAACAACTCAATAACAAACATTAAAAGATTTAGCTCTCTTCAAGAGCTGCAGATATCCGATTCTAAAATTCGCCATGAATGCACTAAGGTAATCATGCGTCATTCCTGTCTGAGTACCAAGCTGGTGGATTCTGTCCTGAATAGGGAAGAAGTCTGTCGATATGGTATGCCTTCCCTGGCTGCTTCCTTGACCTCTTAACAAAGTAGGTTAAATCATCAATTTTTCTAGTAATTATATACGGGCCTTTCCATTTAGATATCAACTTATGGCAAACTCCTTTTCTCTTTGATGCATCATAAAGCCATACGGGTTGTCCTATTTTAAATTCGCGTTTCGCAGCTTTTATGTCGTAATGTCTCTTTCGGTATTCCGAGTTTTGTTTAAGGTGTTTCCTCGCTAAGATGTGAGCCTTGTTCATTCTCTCTTGTAATCCAATGATATAATCTTCTATTTCAGGGCTACCGTCATGATTTTCCAACGGACGGGGAATTATTGCTGCCATGGGAAATGCGATGTCTCTTCCAAGCATCATCATGTTTGGTGTTTGACCAGTGCTGGCCTGGACAGAGGATCTGTATGCCATAAGTACTTGAGGAAGGATTTCATCCCAATGTTTTTGGTCATTTTCGCAATAAAGTGTCAGCATACATAATAGTGTCCTGTTAAATCGTTCGACATTTCCGTTCGACTGAGGATACTGAATTGTTGTCCTTGTCTTGTCAATCCTCATGAAGTCACAGAGATCCTTAAAGAGTTTAACTTCGAATGAACTACCTTGATCAGAATGGATTTGGAGAGGAACTCCAAATCTGGAGATGAATTCATCAACTATAGTTCTGTTAATTGTCAAAGATTCCTGATCTGGCATTGCATATGCCTCCGTCCATTTTGTGAAGCAGTCTACCAAAACTAAGATATAACGATTTCGTTGTTCTGTAACCGGAAGTGGACCTAGGATGTCCACTTCCATTGGTTCACCGACTATGTACCGTCCTAAAGGGGCTCTGTTAATCTGTTTTGATGGTTTTCGTGCATATTTATCACATTTTCTGCAATATTCAACGATTGACTTTTTCAATGCAGGCCAGTAGAAATTTTGCTGTACTCTTTTCAATATCTTGTCAGGACCCAAATGACCTGCAGATGGTACATCATGGAAGTATTTGAAGACGACTGAGTGATGTGTTTTTGGTACAACAAGTTGTAATTGATATTTGTCCGAGTCATCAAAATAAAATTTTCTATATAACATTCCGTTGTTTATTTGTAATATATCCCATTGCCTCCACATTGTTTTCAATGCCGATGACCCACTAGAAACCTGGTCCCAATTCGGTTTGTCTCGTCTGTCCTCCAAATATACAAGTAAGATGGACAAATCTGGATCCTCCCATTGCAACTGCCGGATTGTACTAGGATCCCATTTGTCTAGTACAAAACCACTAGGAGTAATTTGCAGATTGCTTTGTGTTTGCCCCCTGGTGCATACCCTTACAGTTTCAGGTCTTTCCTCCTCCTCTGTATCATTGTTGAGAGTTTCATGTGATTCTGGCTCCTCTTGGTCACACTCGTCATCACTTTGTTGGTTTCTCGATTCCTGTCTCTCACATGACTTGCAAGGCCGTCTTGAAAGGGCATCCGCGTTTGAATGTTTTAGGCCAGCTCTATGAGTTATTGTCAAATTATATGTCCCTAGTTCCTGTAGCAATCTTGCTGTCTGACCCGTTGGTTTCTTAAGGTTTTTCATCCAGGAGACGGCAGCATTGTCCGTCCGAAGTAGAACTTCTTGTCCGTAAAGGTAATGATGAAAAGTTTTGAGAGCCTTAATAACAGCAAGCAGTTCCTTGCGTGTGACACAGTACGACTGTTCATGTATATTCATTGAATTGCTCATATAAGCAATAACTCGCTCTGAACCCTCTTGAACCTGTGACAAAACTGCACCAACGGACTAGTCACTAGCATCAGTGTCTAATATGAATGGTTTGTTGGGCTGTGGATAGGCAAGTATGGGTGTACTTGTTAGTGATAGTTTCAGATGGTCAAATGCTTGCTGACACTCATCAGTCCATTCGAATTTGCTGTTTTTCTCGCATATTTTATGCAGTGGTCTTGCAATTGCAGCAAACCCTTTTACAAAGCGACGATAATAAGAACAAAGTCCGAGAAAACTCTTTACTTGTTTTGCGGAATATGGAACTGGCCAATCTTTGACTGCATTTATCTTCCCTGGTTCTGTAGTTATTCCTTCTTCAGAGACAATGTGACCAAGAAATCTTACTTGTTTTTGAAAGAAAATGCACTTTGTCGGCTTCAGCTTTAAATTGGCTTCTCTGAGACGGTTGAATATTCGTTCTAGCCTATCTAGTCTCTCATCAAATGTCGGACTTACAGATATTATGTCATCCATGTAAAGGAGTAATTCCTTCCACTGTAGTCCTCGGAGAACGTCTTCCATGAGACGTTGAAATGTTGGTGGTGAATTAGCGAGTCCAAAAGGCATGACTATGAATTGGTAAAGTCCAAAGCTTGTCAAAAAGGCAGTTTTTTCCTTATCCTCTGTTGCCATTCCTATTTGCCAGAATCCTGAGTAAAGATCCATGGATCCAAAACCATTTTGCACCTGCTAATGAGTCTAAACACTCGTCTACCCTAGGTAGGGGATATGCATCCTTTCTTGTGACATCACTTAACATCCTGTAGTCCACACAGAACCTAGGTCTGCCATCTTTCTTTACCACTAGAACGATATTAGAGGCCCATGGACTCTTTGATGGTTCTATTATTCCTTTGTCAAGCATCCTTTTGACCTCCCCCTTTTCTATCTCTTGCTTTCCAATTGGCATGCGCCTAGACCTGTGTCTTATAGGATAGGCATCTCCGGTGTTAATTTTGTGAGTCACCCTATCGGTCCTTCCTATGTCATCATCTGTCTTTGAAAATACATCCTGGTACTTTGCTAGCAGCATTGCAAGGCTGTGTGTTTCATTCTCGTCAAGATATTGTGAACTTCTCTCTAGTAAATCAACTAGATATTCCGGTATTTCTGGTGTCCTTGTATTCATTAGTTGAGCTGATCGGATCCGTTCCTCGTCAGGTTGGAACTCATAATATGACTCACATGTTGCGATATTTTCCTTCCTATATAGAGTTATTTCATCGTCTCCATAGTTAACATAGTTAACTATATGTGTTTGTTCACTGGTGTTTATTATACCAGGTATAGTTAGGGAAGACTTTGATTTGTTTCCCTTAGACTCGATAAGCCCCGTTTCTGTTAAATATTCTGCGCCAGGTATATCCACTGCTAACATTAAACTTGTCATAGGTGGTATCTTAATTGTGTCCTTGACTTCCACCCTACAAATCATATTTGCCTTCCCCCCAATCCAACATTGGATTTCATTGTAATTGTGTGTATGGAGCACCATACGTTTGTAATCAACTTTGCTAATTTGATTTAATAAAAAGTCTTGCCCAAGGATGCCATCTTGATTTATATTGCATACTGTGGATGTACTTTTATTCGTGGACACCAATTTTCGTGGTTTTCATAAATATCACTATTTCGTGGGTACTTAAATTCGTGGTTTCGAGTTTTTTGTATTGAAACACAAGGGAAAAGTGCATGTCTTTGGGAACTTAATTTCGTGGTTTAAGCGAACCACGAAATCCACGAAAATTGGAACCCCACGAACAAATGTACTTTCACAGTATTTGAAAGTTTTGACTGAAACTTTCTTGACCTAACTTAATGCTTAATATAACTGAACCTAAAGAGAAGACGGTATTGCCATTAATATCTCTAATTACTGAATTTGTCGGTTCCAAGGGGTACCATATGTTAGAGGTCAAATGCTGAAATAGTTTCTTGGTCAAGACTGATACAGTCGAGCCGCTGTCAATTAAGAGTTTTACAGATAAATCATCAATGAAACCCTGTGTATAAAATCCATTATCCCAAACATCATCAATTTCTCTACTATGTCCTGTCCGAATAATTGTTTCGTCTTCAACATTAGGCCATTCATCCTGCGCTGACTCCCGGCCTACTGAATCAGCGTTTTGCCGTTTCCCTGTTGGTTAAAAGTTGTATTGCTATTGTTCCTGTTTCTGTTTTGGTATCTCCTGTTGTTCTACTTTGATTTTGTCTGTTTGGACAGTTTCTCATAAAATGTTGAGGAGAGTTGCAAATATAACATCTCCATTGATTGGCATTCCTTCTGACGTCCCAGTCCTTTTTTTTTTGACTCTCCAATTTCTCTGTCCTATCTCTGAGTTCCTTGATATTGTCACCGTCGGTTCTCCTTGTGTTATTTGGTGTTGGTGTATCCTTAGATTCTACTGATCTTATAGATTTTTTCTTGTCCCCGTCTCCAACAATTGACTCATATCTCTCTATAACATCAACAGCTTCTGCTATGGTCTGACACTCCTTATCAATGCAGCGACATTTCATTTCTATTGGTATTATTTTGAACAACTGATTCAAAGCCAATGACTCCTGTGCTTCAATATCCAATACGCCTTTTGTGCTAACTGCCTTATATCATCCCCTACTTCAGCAATGCTCTCCCCTGGTGAGCGTCTCCGCATTTCTAACTTTGAAAGCCAGCGATTCCTATGTTTTGAGCTCCCAAATCTCTGGTTAAGTTTATGTGTAAGCGACTGATATGTGCGCTTATCTCCAGGTGACAGACTCATATAAAATGTCCTAGCTTGTCCCCTCAAACTAGCTGCCAAAAACAGTAGTTTTGTGTGATTATCCCATCGCCCAAGCTCAGCACAGTCCTCAAAATGGGACAGATATTCCTCCCAGCAGTCCTTCCCAAAGTATGGTTCAGGTTTTAATGTCAGTTGGGGTTGGTTTAAGGGTTGATTAAATGCCAAGTTCCTGTCATTCCTATGAAAGTAATCATGTCTGGGATATGGGTAAGCATCCCTTCTCATTTCCCTACGATTAGCTTCACCACCATGGCCCTCATTAGATTCCCTATCCGTTTCGTCATTGTCATTTACTTGTGCCTGGTCCCCTTGTCCTAATTCATCTAAATCCCTATCCCTTCTAAATTGTACCTCAGGATCTGGGGAAGTTCTACCAGCATCAGCCATACTAATAGATAAAACATGTATTAAGATTTTGCTACTCCTTAATATTTGTACAGTTAATCCATCACGCCGGACCTAATCCACTTTCTACACAGACAGGTTAATTCCTGGTTCGTATCCTGGATACTAATTAGAACTTTAGTATCCCAATTCTGACACCAGATTGTAAGCCACCCCAGAGTACCCTGTCCTATACTCGGTGATTTACATAAAAAACAGACTTTGCCTTGTCAGGATGAATATTCTGTATTTTTACTTGTTTCTTGTTGCTCCGTAGTATTCTATTGCATATACTACAATATTTACTATATGTTGATTTTGTCTGTTCCAGTTGCCCTTTTTAGTGTACCTTTTAAATGGGGTATCCAATTTTTTTAGTAATTGTTTGTTTTTCTGGCATTTCCAATCGAATCGATATGATTTGGTAAGGTATGTCAGTTATTTCCTGCCAGTTGTAATGAATCCTGTTTGTTTTAATGTACCTAATATGCGATTTGCATTTTTGTGTTCCTGTCCAGTTTTAGCACCAATGGCTTTCCATAGATTTTAAAATTTGTGCGAGAATCCTCCTTGTATCAATAATAATATCATCTGTGTGGCTGA
Organism: Modiolus philippinarum; assembly: GCA_002080025.1. NCBI lineage: Eukaryota > Metazoa > Mollusca > Bivalvia > Mytilida > Modiolidae > Modiolus > Modiolus philippinarum. The sequence goes on along the minus strand of MJUU01052625.1, from coordinate 69,952 downwards.
AGTGGCCTGTTTTTATATATAAATATACTAAATATAGTACAAATAAAGATCCATTAAAATTTACATGTTTATTTTGTTGTCTGTTCCATAATATTATTACGTATAATAAAAATCCATGGTCGTCATGTACAACAACATAAAATATTTTATTATTAATTCTCCTTGGCTTTTATAACTTGCCGCCTTCAGAACTTTGGACTATCTGTCATCTTGAATCGCGCTCGCGTTTATATAGGTTTTGGAAAAGAGTCACGTGACAATAACAACCAATGATAGCTTGTCCTTTTATCAGCAACCAGACTACTTTCGATATTTGATATTAGTCAAAAATCAAGTTTCAAAAATATATCAAATTGTCCGGACTTAATAAATATTCATCTATATTAAAAATATAATGATTAAGATAAAAAGGACAATTAAATAAGTCAAAATTAACGATCGGACATCACTTTACGTTGCGCATTGATTTAGCAGACGACATGCGCAAGAATACATAAGTAAATAACAAAGTATAGTTCCACATTTCATTAAAAATATGTTTAAAACATTTGTGTCCGGCAGAGTAAAAAGTTTCTCCTAAGGTTTCCTAATACAAAAATCATAATTTGGCGCAAAAAGAACTTTATAAAATAGCCTATGAAAAAGATTTAAATGTCTGTTTCTATTCACTACACCTGAATGCCCGCATGTAAACAATATGTGTTTTAATAATTTCTGTTTCAGTTTCCTGAAATTGCGCTTTGACATTGGATGAAATATGTAAAATAGCATACAATGGATTGCTCCTGATATAAGAAATAAGCTTATGTAAGTTGAAAATGTGGAAAATTACGATACAGTCGTCATTACCCTGCCGTTACTACTCCCAAAAAATGTAAACACATGGCGAACACTTGTCAATACTAAGAACTATATACATCTAGCCTTCATAGAAGGTATTGAAACCTAATTGTTTCATAAAACAAGATCAGAAATAACTCTGAAATTCCATCAAATACAAATTATATGTGTGAATGCCACCCCCCAAAATTGACCAATTTGGGAAAATCTTTAACTTTGGCATATTTACTTAGAAAAATCCACCCATACTTAAATAATAGTAAAATTAATATTAAAAACTATCTGAAACAACTTATACGCAAAGCGTTAAGAAAATTTATCAGCAAATCTGAGGTCATTTTGATTTTTCAGTATAAAAATGTAAAAAAAAAGAATATTTACAATGTTTAATTACCTATAACACCTCCCCCCAAAAGAAAATGTTTGAATGCAATGAAAAACATTTAAAATAAACGATGAGGTGTTATGAAATTGATCAAACTCTTGACAATGCGTCTGCAATGACATTATCCTTTCCTTTAATGTGTCTTATGTCTAGATTAAAACCTAGCAAAGTCAAACTCCACCTCAAAAGTCTTTAATTTTTATCTTTCATTGTATGAATAAATTTAAGAGGGTTGTGATCAGTATATACAATGATAGGCTGAATTGAAGCTGTAACATAAATTTCAAAATGTTGTAAAGCCAAAATCAGAGACAAACATTCTTTTTCAATGGTGGAGTAATTCCTCTGGTGTTTATTAAATTTTCTAGAAAAATAACAAATAGGATGGTTTATACCATCTTTACCTTCTTGTAATAAAACACCGCCAGCCGCAACATCACTGGCATCTACTGCTAACTTAAATTGACAATCAAAATTAGGTGTTGCTAAAACTGGCGCACTTTCTTGGATGGCTTTTAGATCTTCAAATGACTCATCACAACTTTTAGACCAAATAAACTTTACATTTTTTCTCAATAATTTGGTCAAAGGCTCACTAATTGAAGAGAAGTCTTGACAAAATTTTCTATAATATCCAGCCATTTCCAGAAAACGCATCAATTGTTTCTTATTTGCACAAATTTTAGCATCAATCGGTTTTACCTGACCCTGACCTACAACATGTCCCAAATAGTTTACATAAGCACATCCAAATTCACTCTTGGAGAGGTTGACTGTTAGCATAGCACTGCTTAAACGTTCGAAAAAAGTTCGAAGTATCTGAAGATATTCTTCCCAAGTGTCACTATATATAAGAATGTCATCAATGTATGCTTCACAACCGTCAATTCCAAAAATAACACTGTTGATGAGACGCTGAAAAGTTGCCGGCGAATTTTTCATGCCAAATGCCATCACTTTGTATTGGAAAAGTCCATCGGGTGTAACAAAAGCGGAAAAATCTTTTGTGCGCTCTGTAAGAGGAACTTGATAAAATCCTTTCAATAAGTCAATTTTTTGTTATGTATTTAGCATTTCCAATTTTATCAATACAGTCATCAATGCGTGGAATTGGAAATGAGTCAGTTTTTGTAACATTGTTTAATTTTCTATAGTCCGTACACATACGATAAGTTCCATCAGGTTTTGGCACTAGAATACAAGGCGAGCTCCAATTGCTTTTGCTAGGTTCAATAAAGTCATTTTTTAACAAATACTGAATTTCATCATGCAGGTATTTTTGTTTGATCGGATTCAGTCGGTATGGATGCTGTTTTATCGGTACTGAATCACCAACATCAACGTCATGAAATATTTTATCAGTTCGTGTCGGAATGTCCGGAAACAAATGTTCAAAATCACTGAGTCACTGTTTTAACTGTTCCTTTTGAATCATTGGTAAATGTTGAAGTTTCGAATCCAAATCTTGTAGAATCTGTGAATTTTCCAGCTTCGGTGTGACAAAGGGCGAATCAATCTTTTCACAAAATTATCACAGAATTATCAGAGTCAACACTAACTATATTTACAGAATTTACAATATTTGTGCTATTTCTATCTATATAAGGCTTTATCATATTCACATGACACAACCTATTATGTCTACGTCTGTCAGGTGTTTTAATAATATAATTTAAATCACTGACTTTCTTTTCAACAAAATATGGACCAAAATATCTGGTTTCAAATGGCTTTCCAGGAACAGGAAGTAAAACAAGTACTTTATCACCAGGGTCAAAATTACGTTTTACAGAATTTTGGTCATACTTGGCTTACATAGATTCTTGACTTGATTTAAGATTTTTATTGGCTAGTTCACAAGCTTTAACAAGTTTAGTGCGAAAATCTGAAACATAATCTAAGAGATTTAAGTGGTCTTTTTCATCAGATAAAATTTTGTCATTTAAGAGTTTGAGTGGGCCCCTAACTGTATGTCCAAAAACTAATTCAAATGGACTGAAACCTATTGATTCCTTGACTGCTTCTCTTACAGCAAATAAAAGAAAAGAAATGCCTTCATCCCAATCTTTCTCTGTGTCAAAACAATAGGTCCGCATCATATTTTTTAAGGTTTGATGAAATCGCTCTAAGGCGCCTTGACTTTCAGGGTGATATGCAGATGATCTGTACTGTTTAATATTCATATAATATCGCATGAAAAAAGCCTGACTTTTCAAACATATTTATGTTAAGATTTATAAATAGCTATATCGCGACATATAAAAATTCTTCAAAAGGATATGATAATGTAAAATATTTAAGAAAAATGAATAATTATGGTCATTTGCAAAGAATAAGTTTCAACAGCATAACGAAAACCTCACTTTTCAAACATATCTCAAAAGACAGAAAATGGGCAATCAGGATCTGTTTTTTAATTGTTTGGTCAGAAGTCTAGTTCTTCAGATGACAAATGATTAAAAATAAAGGGTCCGACTCAAGATCAGTTTTCACACCCTCATTCCACACTCGTTCCCGTTACAGCTTTGGAGCAACAAAGGTATCATTCACACTGGGCTGTTTTGTATGGACCCCATTGGATATAAGCCATATGACTTTTATGGGCTATCCAGATCATATATCAGCACATTTTTAAAATATTATATTGTTACATTTTTAATATGCATTTTGTTATTTAACATTGATGTAATGCTGTTGTTTATTATGTTGATATTTGATCAAATCTATCTATCTATCTATCTATCTATCTATCTATCTATCTATTTATCTATTGTATTAACTGTATTATTTCAGTCAAACGGCGATTGTTGCATGAAACGACGGCATTTTTGTCTCTACAAAAAACGTTAAAATGTTGAAATAATCTTTAATACCTAGAAATTCTGACTCCTTCTTTCCGATCGTTTGTCTAAGGATTGGATCAAAATAGGCAATCAGGATCCGAACCTTAATTTTAGTTCCTAAGATGACAAACGATTAAAAATAAAAGTGTCCGACTCAAGATCAGTTTACCCATATGATAACTTAACCCTCATTCGACACTGATTCGTCATATTTATAGTTCCTAAGTTGACAAACAGTGTCCGACTCAAGATCAGTTTACACATATGATAACTTAACCCTCATTCGACACTGATTCGCCATTTTGTCTGTCTGAGGATTTGATCATGTGACCCAATTAATCACGTGATTCTCTAAACCAATGGGGAGTCTAAAACTTCAGCCAATTTATAAGAGAAATTTATATCTTAAGGATAGTAATAAGCTTATTGTCCAGGACCCTGCTATTTAAAAGGCATCAGATCCTATAAGTTTTTAGACCCTTTTCCGTAATTCTTCATATTGATTTGATATTTGTAAATGGCCATATTTGGAAGATTTTGAGCATTTAATTCCAATCTGTCATGGTTCTGTACTGAAATGTCGACGGGCTGAAACATGTGCTCCTTCAAAATGTTTTTCCCTATGCTTTTTAGGACTTCTTTAAATAATGTTTTGTATGCGGTCGTTAAAGGTAGTTTTATGTCATAATTTCCAATTTTGGTTTTATATTTGCTTCACTGAACTTTTGCTGTTTTCAGTTTAGAATCAGTTGCACGGGGAAATATTCTATTATTGACGTACAATGTATAGTTTTACAAGATCATATTTTGTAGTGTGTTTACAAATAATTCAGAGTCTTTGTTAAATACGATTGATAAATCACGATGCTTGTTTGAACATTGGCTCATTTTTTTTCTACAGATATATACTGACGTCAATTCTTATAAGATCAAATAAAAAGCTTATAAGATCAATGTACCGCTTATTAAGTTCTCTGTGTGGAAGAATCAAGAGAAAATGATTATTTGTGGTCAAATATTTGTTTTAAAAAAGTTCAACTCTCTTTGTACCTCTTATTATATTCTCTGTGTATAAGAATCAGATAATATAATAAGATGTACATTCACCCAATAAGCTTTATACTTATGTAACAAATTTAAAACAAAAGGAAATAGACTTCAGCATGTTTCCGCAGCTAATGGAATATATTTGGATAAATGTAATGCACCCGTATATGCATCGTTGGCCACAGGCGGACGATTACGCTACGTTCATCACTCAATCATATAAGAGTGAGGAGCGTAGCATAATTTGCTGTGGATTAAAATAGAAACAAAGAGAGTTGAACTTTTGCACCTCTTATATTTTCAGAATGATAAAATGACCACAAATAATCAATCTCTCTGTCTCTTGATTCTTGCACACAGAGAACTTAATAAGCGGTACATTCATCTTATAAGCTTTTTATTTGATCTGATAAGAATTGACGTCAATATATGTAAAAAATGGATAACAAGAAACACCTACAATAGCTGAAAATTATAGTTACATGCCACAATCTGCTATGGAACTACACATGACAAACACGAATAAGTCAAAAGACAAACGTAGACAACGATAGGAACTCGGGACAGTCGGACTGGTACTGGCACTAGCAAAAGTCAGCAGTATGATTAAACCGGTTTATTGGTACTCAAAACTCCCCTTTCTCTATCCCGTTTCCCTATAGTATAATAAACATGCGAATAAAACCTAATACAGGTAGACTACTAACTCAGTGACCACTATCTTGGAAAAGAAACGTAATTTAGAAAGATGGGTCAAAGAGTGCTCGACGCTAAAGTGCCGGTTAGTTCAAGAAACCAAGTTTGCTGGTAAAACACTAGCTGTCGCACTACGGAAGAAAAATCAAACTCAAAACTCCCCGAAGGGTTTGGTAAAGAGTCGTCATGTATTTCAGTAGACATCGGCAGTGAGAGGCCAGTATATATGTAAAGTCTTCAGGTCACTGGAATCCAAAGCAAAAGCGGATTTGTTCAGAATATCTCGTCGATATCCACTATTACGTAAAGAATGTAGGTTACGTCCCAGTTTTTCTGGATTATTTATCAGTTTCTGACATTTTTAACACCATTTCCATAAAATCGAGGATGAGAAATGCCCTTTGTAATAAGCTGCTTGCGAGTCATGTCATATCTAGATATCAAATGTTCATATCTTCAGTAAAACTTCTTAAAAGTATTTAATAATTTATGAAGCTGTAACCTTGTTGTAAAAGTTTGGATGTGAGAGTAAGGTTACGCTCATTAAAATCGTCAAGGGTAGAAAAATGCGAGCGAATGGTACAAGTTGAGATATATAAACCCTGTAGGGTGGAGGTAGGGGAACGTCGCCGTCGTCAAGAAAGTGGCAATAAGTAATAGTAAAATCAAAACCATCCCTTTTATCATAAATTTTAGTTTTTATTTTACCAGTTTTTATATTACAGATATATTGATGAATATTACAGATATATTGATGATGCCCTTTCCATCATTAACGCATCTTTGGCTAAATGGATCCCATTAACATATCCGCCAGAACTAGAGATCAAGGAAACGACAGAAACCACTAGATCTACATCGTTTTGGACTTACAACTCGATTTTGAAGAAAATGGTCATCTCAGTAATAAAACTTACGACAAAAGAGACGATTTCAATTTCCAAATTATTAATTTCCCTAACATGGACAGTAATATTCCAGCTTCTCCTGCTTACGGAGTGTATGTTTCACAGTTGATTCTTAACGCACGAGCTAGCACAAATTATGAAGACTTTCTCAGTGAACTTAATTATATCCGTGCGCCTTATTAATCAAGGCTTCGAATTAATCCAGGAAAAAAAAGTACGGTCATTGAAAAGTTTTTGGCAACCTGTCATATGAAATTTCTTTTAAAATAAGACTGGCGATAGTCGTACATTACAGGAATTTTATCATTACTTTTAAAGAAATTAACAATAATGATATTAGTGATGATAAATATGGAGTTAATATCAATCTTGTTCCCCTCGAAATTTCCACACTATCCTGAAAGGTGCAACCACAGCGGAAGAAATTACTCCTGTGGGGACAAAATTAAAAACTAACAAGGCAAATGATATTGATCACATTGCAAATGAGTAGATCAAATATAAAAGCTAATTCTTATTGTGTTCTCTGTGTGCCAGAATCAACAGACAAGAAAATGATTATCTGATGCTGAAAATAAACAAGTTCAAACGTTCAAATGTCTTTGTATGCTATTTCAATCCATTATTTGTCATTGGCATTGGTTTTTAAACAAGCAGCCTTAAGCTGACAAACAAAAAACAAACAAACAAAAGAACAAAAACAAAACTAAAATAAAAAATGATAATCTTACTCATTGTTAATTATCATAGCAATTTTGTAACCAATACCAATCTTTCTGTGAGAAATCCCGAATTCCCGAACTTTAAAACTTCGAATCCCAACATCCCGAAAAAACCGCCCCAATTATAGCACATATCAACCTAATGCTAATTAACAAGTTACTTATAATTGTAATACGACTGTGTATCAAACTCAGGTACTCGATTCATAGAATTCTTTCATTTTTCAGCTCACCTGGCCTAAAAGGCCATGTGAGCTATTGCCATCACTTGGCGTCCGTCGGCGTCCGTCAGTCGTCTGTCCGTCCGTCCGTGGTAAACTTTTTCAAAAATCTTCTCTGAAACTACTAAGCCAATTTTAACCAACTTGGCCTGGATCATTACCAGGGTATCTAAATTCAAAATTGTGTTCGATTAGTCCGAGAACCAAACAACATGGTTGCCGTTACTAAAAATAGCACATAGGGGTAAATTGCTGTTTTTGACAAATAACCCAAAAACCATTACAGATATCAAAAATCTGACATGGGTAAAAGTGATCAGCATGCCCTGCAATTTTGAAGAAAATCCAAAAAGTCGTCTTAGAGTTATTGCCCTTTTTCCACAAAATTTCAAAATTTTGATATTTTTTATTTTTTATCAAAAACACTATAACAGATAGAAGTCAACTTGAAATGCAGAAATGTTCAGCATATCAAGATCTACCCACCTAGAAATTTTTAGGAAAATCTGAATACGTATAGAGGAGTAATTGCCCTTTATTGGTCAAAATTTTTGTAACTTTATACATTTTGTCTCGTATTTTAAGAAAGATTTGAGATAGAGGTTCAGATTTAAAGCAAAAATGTAAAGTACGTCAAGGACTACATTTTATCTTCATTTTGGAAGTTACGGACCTCATCCAAGATGGCAGCCAGCAGGGAACTTAGTTTACATTGGACCCTATGGGAAAACACATTCAAAGATCTTCTCCTCTGAGAATACTTGGCCAATTGGAACCATACTTGGTCACAACTGTCCTTAGTTGGTCCCCTTTGAAAAATGTGTCTGGCAATCAGATCCAAGATGGCTGCCAGCGGACAACAAAGTTAAAGTTGGACCCTATGCTAAAACACATTCAAAGACCTTCTCCTCTGAGACTACTTGGCCAATTGGAACCATACTTGGTCACAACTGTTCTTAGTTGGTCCCCTATGTGTCCGGCAAGTTCCAATCATATCCAACATGGCCGCCATCGGACGACATAGTTTAACATTGGACCCTATGGGAAAACACATTCAAGGATCTTCTCCACTGAGACTACTTGGCCAATGGGACCATACTTGGTCACAACTGTCCTTGGTTGGTCCCCTTTGGAAAAGGGCAAGTCACCCCCATCAGATGGCAGGTAAGAAATGGAGTTTATTTACAATTGCCCAGAAAAGTCTGACAGGGGTTATCAAGTCTGATTGATAAAAAAAAATTAAAGGGTATTGATAGAAATTATAGAGGTCTTTAATGAACTGTGAATAACTTCTTGGGAACTGAGAATCAGATTTGATGTTTTTGTAGAGACTTTGTCTCATGTATATTTACTTCATGTCCTCTTATTATTTATCAATGTAGTCATTTTATTATTTGCCATGTTTTCATAATGGGTATAAAATAAAAATGAGATTTTTTTTTAGAACAAAAACTGTTCTATTTAATTTGAATTTTTTATTTTAGCAATCCTGGACTGGGTTGCACAAAAGTTAATAAACTATTAAATATTTCATAGTGTATTAAGCTTTAACATTTTCTACTAATTTAATTATCTACATATTAATAATATTTTGTCTCAGCGTTGCAAAATATCCCCGTCGTGGACCTCAAAATTTAACATAGAGAAGCCTATGTACCTATTTTGTCGTTCATATAGATCGACAAGTGTTGCTGGAAAAAATATTTTTCCTAATTAATGTGCAGTTTTCTTCAAATTATCGTGCTTCAATTTAGCATTTTTATGGAGTGATGCAATTTATATTTAAAGAAGATGTCGACAAACACGATTTCCATATCGTCAAAATCCACTCATCACAATACTATGTCACGTGGTCAGCATTTCATAACACCTTTGGCTTGACCTACATTCCAAGGCGTGGACAGAAAACACACGTTAGAAAATAAGGATTGTAGTAAATCAGGTATAGAATGCATAGTTTCTTTGTGCATGTGAATGCATTTTTGCACAAACAATACTAACTGACTGTATCATTTTACTGTCCCAGAAAAATGCGCATGAACAATTTGGAGAACTTAAGAAATAGCTTCGAAACGTGGAAAGCGCGATCCAAGTCCATTCGCTATTTGCATGATTTGTCAGTTTTCTATATTTTCTGTTGATTATTCCCAGCATAACAATAATAATACCACTAGATTCAGTACTTTGTTGCACAATATCATATGTTGCACATGACTCGCGAACTGTTAACAGGCGCCGATCCAGGCAATTTGAAAAGGGGGG
>MJUU01052625.1:23022-59423 GCA_002080025.1 Modiolus philippinarum | reverse complement strand
GGGATCACTACTCCTAAACCAAAAATATCTTTATTACTCGCGATAAGATGAACTGATAGATACAAATGAGAAATCATCTGGGGGTGGTGCCCTGCCACGCCCTCACCAATTAAGAATGATATACTATCTTGAAAACGGCTGAGATCCTCGCACTTAAGCCAACTATTATTCGATTACACATGATAAGATTAATTTTCACATACCAGAATTCCCTTGCCTCTTGCATCAAGTTAGATCAGATTGAGTTCTTAGTCCGTCCGTCCTTCCTTCCGAGGTTTGTTGCATTTTTCTCAGCTACTGCAGGGCCAATTTATTTCATATTTAGTATTTGACTTTATATATATATATATATATATATATATAGGGAGAATGTCATTTTGGTCACCCTATAATATCAACTTCCAGCTGTTTGGCAGGACTTCTAAATCCATTTTTCCTTTTATTGAACATAGTAAAAATTTCCTCGCATTTTTCTCTCAAATTTTGTATTTTACTTTATACACAGGGGGAATGTGTCGTTTGCCATTTTGGTCACCATATGATATCAACTTCCGGTTTGGCTTGACTTAGCCATTTTTACCTTTTTCATGTTTATTGAACATAGTGAAAATTTTCTGGGCCGATTTATTCCAAATTTAGAATTTGACTTTATATATAGGGGAATGTGTTGTCTGCCATTTTGGCCACCTTATGATATCAACTTCCTGTTTGGCGGGACTGAGGAATTTTTCTCTTTTTAATGTGTAAAATAATAGGAGTGGGGCCGTATACTTAGCACGACAACACCTGCAACCTCGAGCTCGATGTTTTGATTTATTATTATGAATTTCACAAATTATTCTTCTGTACTTTAATTTCAGGAAGATAGATTATATATAATTAGCCATTATTGACATTGCACAGTGTAATTCATGTACATACAATGAAATTTGCCTCAACTTAAAGATGTCTTTCTTGATAAATGTTTGAGATGGCATATCTTATACATTTGTACTAATGCACATGTATATATGTACATGAATACACATTTATATCTGTTTTTCCAATAGGTTCTATAATTAAATTTTTTTACAAAAAATCAATTATCCTACACTCAGGTCTGACATATTTCACACATTAAAGTAAACACTAGCAGATTTTGGTGTAAACACCAGCAAACTCCCTGCTTTTAATTACAAAGAAATATACTGGCAAGTCATAAAAATCAATGTAAACACCAGCATTGCACCTTCAATTGTCAATGTTTTCATTCATGTCAGACCAGGGTGTTTTGTAACTGAAACGCTCTGTGTGTACTGTATAAAAAGCTCTACATTCTGAATCCCCAGTGTAGATGGAGGCATGAAAATTTTTAGAGTATTAAGGGATTTTTCTCCCATCTCTCAAGGCCGAATATTGGCCCTTTCCCAATGGCAATTTCCTTACTTTTTCCCTAATTTGTAGTAAATAAATTCCCAATTTTCAAATAGTTACTAGGCCTACTAAATTTGGTTATTAGGATGAGGATATCAAATTATTTCTGTATCAAGTTATCGTCATATTAACAAAACCAATCGTCATACCATCCTGTTTTTAAACTTTCTGACAAGTACCTACACTTTATTTACAGAAAACATTTCAAGGATGCATGAAATTGGAATACCATTTTTGTGTAAATATTCACGATAGATAGGTCAAAATCAAGTGAAAGCAGTCCTAAGGCAGACAAATCGAAAAGTCCAGCGGTCTCGCAGGACATTCGGTCAGGCAAATAAGGAAAAGCTGCCAGTACGAAGATAAATTTACAGGACCACAGTTTCATCTCATATAGGAAATGTCAATATTTTACGTGACATTCGGTCCTGCTCGCTGATAATTTTTGCCAGACCGACTCAAGTTTTGCCTGATTTGTCCTTCAGTCAGGCAGTTTTCGATATGTCCATACAGCTGTATGGTTTGTCAACAAAATTGCAAATGGCAAACTTTATATAAAATTCGGAACAAGATAGGAGAAAAAACTTTCCGGATTTTGTACCGTATTACTTCTGCAGGCACCTTAAAATTTTCATTGCACATTTTCTCATTAAAGAATTGTGCAACTGAAGGTAACAACTTTAATTAACATGGATTCATGTTTTTTTCTAACTGCCTGCCAGGTTTTCATCAATATGTTTCTGGTGTTATCATAAGCTTTTTGATATAGTTGTAATATATAAAAATATGAAATTTTACAAAATCAAATCAAATAAATGGTTTTATCAAGATTAACATCAATTTTAAAGATTCATATTACAATTTCCCAAAATTCATCTATTGTCGATAAAAAATTCCCAAATTGGATTAATGCTTATGCTATTTCAAAAAATACCCTAAAAAATTCCTGAACTGTATTTAACAGTATAACATCAGGATATTTATTTAAAAATATGCGATTGTCGAAAAAAGAGGCGATTCCAACCCCAGAATCCCCCTCCCCTTTTTGGATCGCCAATGTAGGGGTAATTGAAAACTATTTTTGGGGAATTAGATACAGGTCCCAATTCTGAAACCTGAAACCGTCATAGACTAAATTTGCAATTCCATTGCAGACTTTTGATGAAACTTTGCAATCCCAATTAATGTACCTTAACATGCCAAAAGAATGCACCCTTTCATCATGTTCATGAATTTCATGAAAAAAAAAATTAGCATGAATAGATCATGTTCCCAGAGAAGCTTTGTTTACAATGTATTTGGAAGTCTGAAGTAACCCTAGCATCAAAATAAATACACACCAAAGACCAAGATGTATTGTTGAATAATTCATATTACATGAATATTTATGAGATCTGCGCAGAGAAAAGACTCACAAAACTGAGTGTGTTAAATTTATTTCTTAATCTTAGTAAGAAAATTAATTCTGAGTGTGTAAGAATAATTTCTCAGTGCATATTTTTATTTCTCGGTGCATTTTAACAATCTCAGTGCATTTTTAAAACTGTCAGTGTAATTAAAAAATCTTGATGTGTAATTTTGCACAAATGTCTTCCTCAGTAGTTGTGAAGAGAATGGCGTGCCATACATGTAGTTCCAGGCTAATAAAAAAATTGGACAGAATTTTTTTATTAGTTCGCCTCAATGAAGTTGAGGGGGACTATTGGAGTACCCCTGCCGTCCGCATCCGCCTCCACATTTGGGTATATATCTTAGTAACTATGCAGTGTAGGGTCTTCAAACTTAACATGCAGGTGCATCTTGGGTTAACTTACAGCCTCCAAGAAAATTAGGTCTCTCTGACCTATATTTTTCGCTGGAGTGGCTTGCATTCAAATTTACATTTTAGTTCATATCTCAGTTACTATACATAGTACTATAATCTAACTGTGCATATGCATGCATCTCTGATGGTAGGTCAGCATCTAGGCAAAATTAGGTCACTTTGACCTATATTTTCCGCTTGAGTGACTTACATTTAAGTTTACATATCTGAGTTTAGATCTCAGTCACTGTTCATGGTAGGATCATCTAACCTTGCACATGCATGCATCTCTGATGGTAGGTCGGCATCCAGGCAAAATTAGGTCACTTTGACCTATAATTTCGGCTTGAGTGACTTACATTTAAGTTTACATATCTGAGTTTAGATCTCAGTCACTGTACATGGTAGGATCATCTAACCTTTCATGTGCATGCATCTCTGATGATAGGTCAGCATCCAGGCAAAATTAGGTCACTTGACCAATATTTTCCGCTTGAGTGACTTACATTCAAGTTAACATCCGGGTTCAGATCTCAGTCATTGTACATGACAGGATCATCTGCATGTGCATGCATCTCTGATGGTACATGTAGGTCAGCATCCAGGCAAAATTAGGTCACTTTGACCTATATTTTCCGCTTGAGTGACTTACATTCAAGTTTATGCCAAGTTAAGACCTCAGTCACTGTACATGGTAGGATCATCTAACCTTGCAAGTGCATGCATCTCTGATGGTAGGTCAGCATCCAGGCAAAATTAGGTCACTTTGACCTATATTTTTTGCTTGACTGACTTGCATTCAAGTTTACGTCCAAGTTCAAATCTCAGTCACTGTACATGGTAGGATCATCTAATTGGCATGTGCATGCATCTCTGATGGTAGGTCAGCATCCAGTCAAAATTGATTGGGTCACTTTGACCTACATTTGCCACTTGACTGACTTATATTCAAGTTCATGTCAGGGATCAGATCTCAGGTACTGTACATGGTAGGATCATCCTGCATGTGCATTCATCTTTGATGGTAGCTCAGCATTCAGACAAAATTAGGTCACTTAAACCTACATTTTACGCATGAATGACTTACATTTATGTATACATCGGAGTAACTGTGCGTTGTTGGTTCAGGTAACCTTGCATATGCATGCAATTTTGATAGTATGTCAGCATACAGGCAAAATTTGGTCGCTGTGACAATGTGGCCTGACGAGGGGAACTTTATTATCATTGATTACCTATGTTTTTAAGATATTACAATTTATGTAGATCATAAATCATATATTCCAAAAATAAAATAAAAATGATATGTCACTGATCATCTGTTCCTGATATCTGGCGTTGAAAATCAGGTCAAATTCAGAATTTATCAGTGATGTTTACAAAGAATATATATATAGGGAACTGTTAGAACATGCTTACTGTCTGGCTATCTTATGAAATGGATACCTGACTGATTTTTACTATTATTTGATATTTTTGAGACATACACTTCAGTCACATGTATCTGTTGAGCTTATATTAAATCTACAAATGTATATTGTGCTGCTGTTAAATTAAGGGAGATATTTTATTTAGTTTAACATGTTTAAGAAATACACAACATTTACTGCAAAAGGGAGATTATTCGTGGGAAAGTGTATATTATGAATTTGTCAATTTATTATGACGTCTCAATGAAAAGGCTGAAATAAAACATTCCAGCTTAAAAATCTAGTCAATTCCGCATCCAACTTGATATTCAGTATGTGCCAATCTAATGCACTGTGTCAATCCACCTAAACTACCACACCAGATAAGTTCCTAAATGAGATACCACTGATTGAAATCAACTATAGTTTATTATACATTGTACATGTAACTCTTATCTCCAATAGGCCATAATTGAAATTTCCTAAATTCTCATCACAACCGGCCCAAATTTTTTTTCACCGCCTGAAATTTTTTTTTAATTTTGGCCAATTTGGATAAATTTCTTTTAATATAATCATGAATATGGCAGCATTTCACACAAAATTTATAAAAATGTAAGATACAATTCGCTCGCCCACTCCAAATTTTTAATGGATGAGAATTTAGGAATTATTTTATAATGGCCTCAGACATTTGTTGTCAGAGACTGCATTTTATAGACCCCTTCAGTGGAAAAGTTCAAATGTACCTATTGTATACAAAAATATGAAAAAACACTCCCGTTCGTCAGAACCTCCCATCACCCAATATTGTACTGGTAGTACACATTTTTATACGACCGCAAAAATTTTGCGGTCGTATTATGTTATGGCGCAGTCGTCGGCGTCGGCGTCGGCGTCTGTGGCCAGCATAACTTTGTTTCTAGTAGACAGATCATCTTCAAATTCNTTGAATAGATCTCGATGGGGTAGCTGCTAGCAGTGCATGGTTGGCATCTTACATAAAGTAAATGAGAAACAGAGTTGCCACAAAAAAGTGCATGTAAAATCGGGAAAAGAATGTTTTGCACAAAGAGGGAAACACTGGAGAAATTCCTGTGAACCACGAAAGGGGAGATTGTTCTGGCCAATCAAGAGTCTTTGTACATGTAAATACTGATATGCACTTTAAAAGATTTTTCCATGTCTTATTTTCTGCGTATAATTATTTTTTAAAGCCAATTGCAATCCAGCTTCCTACATATTACCCACTGTATAGTTACTATCATAAAAGAGGGCGATTGGACCTTTTTGGGAGTTTTTATACGCCCGTCAAAAGACGGACNCCAGTGAACAGATCATTTTCAAATTTTAGTATGATGTTTCTTGGCACATGCTTTAGCCCGGGCTATAATTTTATGTTCCTGGCCCCGCCGGTTTAGAAAAAGGGGCCAAAAGGGGTTAAATTGGTTGTTTTCACATATTTGACTGTATAATCTTTATTATTTATCAGATTTTGATGGGGTTTCTTTCAGTAAACTCCTTAGAAAATTTCCGATCTGGAGTATGCCAACGGATTTCACGTGGTATGTACCGTTCACGAGATAAATGGGGCCCAAAAGGGGCGAATTTCAAACATTTCATTTTTTTATTTTTAGTCCGATTTTGATGCAATTTTTTCCAAAGGATTCCTAATGAAAAATTATCATAGCGCTCTACTTTTAGATTTTTGGTAACTTGTATACTATAAACTTATAATAGTCTATTAACTTTCAATTGAGCTTTGGCAACCAAGTACTGTTTTTCAAGATTATGCAATCAGGGTTGATGTACTTATTTTAAATGTTCTATTTTACTCTTGATCGTTCAGACTTTTTACGTAAATGAAATGACTTGTAAGAGTCTTGTTGAAGCAGTTTATTTGTATATGGCGGATAAGTAAGACATTGCAGATAGAAAGGAAATGAAATTAAAAAAAATATTTGATATGACCATGTAGAAAATGTTACTTTAAGCTTGCCAAAGCAAACTTTATGTGGACCCCTTTTAATTGCAATGACCTGGAGTCTATGTTTTGATTTGTGTCACAGGAATCGGAAATTTCATGTTAGAATGCCTGCCTTACCCACATGACGCATGTCATTATGCAAGATTTCTCCCTACTCCATACTCCAAGGATGGCATATCATAAAAAAGTAGCTTGTCATTCACATCTAGAGTTGCTGGAGTAAGGTAAGGTAAACGAACGTAGTGGGCGAAACAATTGGTCAATCGTGAAATTTCTATGTTACCCTTTGCAGAGATATATAGATGTATCGCATTGATCAAATCTCCGATTCCTGTGCTTTTGGTTGGGTGTAATATATATATATATCATATCACGACTATTTCTTGCAAGCCTTGAAAATGATACTGGCTTACGATGATACCATTTGATTTTTAAATTAAATGTTGGTGATGGCCACTGGCTGAAAAAATAAAACATGCTGAAAATCCATAATAAGAATGCATCATTGATATTGCCATGTTGATGTGAAGGAAGCAAGGTTACAAATTATCAGGTATGAGAAATTATATTTTTACTCTGTGTTAGGATAAGGATTGTGTAGGTCTCATGTTACATAAATGAGCCTGTCCACGCATAATTCATGTTTTCTTTCTCAAGCCCTCCTTTATATGGTCTAGGATAATGAGAGGTGGGTTGAAATGCTGCTAATGCGGGGGAATGCAGTCCAATTGTTTTTAATAAGGGGAGGTAATCCAGATTTGGCATCCCAGTTATTTAAAAAAAGGCAAAAAAGAATGGTGATTGGAATTAGAATTTTAATTTATATTGGCCTTGTATTGATAATGATATTTCTCCAGTGGAAAATCATTTATTTTTCTGCTGAATTTTTAAGGATGTCAATATTACTGTTGGCAATGAGCCTGTTAACACGAGTATTGACTGGGACGATGGTCAAAACTGGTTTTGATTTGTCAATCGGATTAATGGCCAATATTGTTTCACATTAAGGGTACATGTAAATTTAATGTACATTTTATAAGTCGATATCAAAAGTAGTAATATATAGTATAAAAAGTAGAAATATATGAGTAATAGACGATTTTCATATTCACATGATGCCTGCTATTTTAGCATGTTTTTCAAAGGGATGTTACTCGCTAACGACCGACAACCTGGTTTTAGGGTTCATTAGGGAAAAGAGGGTCAGTAAAAATTTTCTCTGGAAACTGATATGATTTTCACTTTGGTAAATAATCAAATAACTTGAAATAATTCATCTGTAGATGATCATGATATTACCCCTACTCCAATAATAGATATCTTCATATTAGATCTTTACTGTTGTCCCTTGCTACAATGGAACCGTAAACCTCACTGTCGGGTCATAGGTTACTTCCTTTTGTTGAAAACGTAACTCGGGGTCAAAGTTGGGATACGAAATGAATATGAAAATTGTCTATTGCCAAAATATTACATTAATACATGTCAGTAAAGTTTTAAGAAATTATTAGAGACAGAAATTGAAAATATTTGGTAATGTTGCTTTTAGATTAAAGGTGGGAAAATTAAGACCCCCTCCCCAACATTATATTTTTGCTGACAATATATGACTGTTTCTGTAGGCAATAATTTTATTATTTTTCTGCATTATTTTAACCTGCATATCAATTCCACAAAGAATGAGTGTTTGCTGACATTTTAAGTGTGTTACTATGCTGAAAAGTATCGTTGAATAATTTCTACAATTACCCTTTTTTGCTTAAAAATTGGTAATAAATGTCTCGTAAAAGCAGACATTCCTTTATTTACACAGTATTTAGTGAAGCATGTAGATACATACTCAGGCTTATCCTAAGTGTGTTGTGTTTATTATGCCCGTATACATGTATCTGTCATAAAATGTCCAGACATCAGAAATTTTATTGCCTTACAATTAAGAGACTTGACTTTTTATACTTGTGGTGACTTCAAGATAAAGAACAATAATCCAAGTGTAGTTTCATAAGGCTTGGTTTTAACAATGTATTTGTAGAGACTTTGTCTTGTGCAATATAACTCTTTTATATTTTCATTGTGTATTATAGGAGATTTGGGATATGAGTGTGTACCTTGTATATTCAACAGCCAAAAGTCTTTCCTCACTATCAAATTTAGAAATGAATTTTGAAGAATTTTATCAACAAAAGCCATTTTTACCCAACATGTACTGGTAAATTTGAAAGACTTTCGGTCATTGGGTGTATTATATTAATTGAATAGATGATTTGCCAATTACCGACTTTGCTTCCATTCTTTAAAATTTTTACTATACTATACACGTGACACCGGACAAGAATGTGACATATAAGAAACCCTTATAAATAAGCATCCTGGCATATAAAATCTATTGAGATATAAAACAAAAAACAAAATCGACAAATAAAAGGTCATATCATTTTGATAAAGTTCATCAAAGATGAGGTTTTGAAACTGTTCAGGTCAAGAGAAAATAACTTTCATATTTTGGTTAGTTTACTTTGGAAGTCTTTCATGTTTGTCCGGTCTTAAGTTGCTTCCCTTTTCATAAGTATGTAAAACACTAGGTCAAACTCTGGAATTCCTTTTGAATGGGCAAATGGTCTATTAAGAGGTTTTTGTGCCAGAATCATACACGTTGACAATACCAATCAATGTTTGTGTTGCCAGCAGTAAGCAGAGTTGACACTTAAGGGATCACTGTCTATTGTTTTCAAGTATCGAGAGTATCATCTGTTTGGTTGTTATGAATTGTATCATTATATATCGATGCAATGCAAGCGTATCCTGATGCGATCTATCGTCTTCTGATTTCTTAATTTGAAAAAGATCTTAAATCTTCTTCTTTTAACAATTTTATGTGATAAAATAGTACAGTATTCAAAACGAGTTAAGGTTGTTCATTTTCATGTATCAGAAATCATTTGTGTGTAATATATCTGACTTTTCCATACCAAAATCAGGTAATTTCAAGCATTTAAGTGACACAGATTCTGAAATTTTAGCAGAAATCAGAAGACGATACGTATCGATACGCTTGATTCCGTACTGATGTGTACACCAAATTTGTTGAAAAATACTGCAATATATCGATATTATGGTTTATCGTTACACCACTAGATAAGGGTGTCCTACAGTTTACTGTTGCCCCCCCCCTTTCCTGTCAATTTGTGTGTCAACCTTTTTTTCTGTAGAAAAGTGCTCTACTTCATCGGATGAAATTTATATGAAATTTTGTCTGAAAGTTAGACTTGATTTGTATTGTATAAGAGAATTGTAGATTGTATTGAATGACCACTATCTATTTGCTGATTACTTAATATGAGTAATTAATGCATTCATGCATTTGTCTTGTGTTATCATTGTCTGCATCAGAAAATTTTATGTCAAATATTTCTCAAAAACCACATATACATGCAAGCCTTCTGTAATTTTACATGGAGTATCAGTATGGGGACCTATACCGTGTAACAGAGTTTGGGATCTCCTGCATGCCCATTTCCTGTTTGACTCAACTTAGAATATTTTTTTGCGTTTTGAAAATTTCTGTCAGATTTTTCTTAAGAACCACACATCCTAGCCTTCTGCAATTCAATATGGAGTATAAGTATTGAGACTTCTGGCATGCCCACTTCCTGCTTGACTCGAACTTAGAATATTTTTCACCTTCTGTGCCGCAAAAAAATTCAGTCACATTTTTCTCAGGATCCACATATCGCAGCCTTCTGTAATTTGGCATGGAATATCAGTAGGGGACCAGTATTCCGTGTAACAAAGTTTTGGATCTCTTAGATTTCCACTTCCTGTTTGATGGAATGTAGAATATTTTTTCCTGTGGGCCTCGCAAACAAATTCTGCAACATTTTTCTAAGGAACCAGATATTTGAGTCTTTTGCAATAAAGCATGGAATATGTGTGGGGACCTATACCATGTAACAGAGTTTAGGAACTCTAGCATGCCCATTTCCTGTTTGACAGAATTTAGAATATTTTTCGACTTCTGTGTCAAAAAAATTTCTCAGGAACCATATTTTCCAGCCTTTTGCAATTCAACATGGAGTATCAGTATCATATGTAACAGAGTTCGGGATCTCTCATATGCTCACTTTTGTTTGAGGGAAATTAGAATCTTTTTTGTATTATTACCCAAGCAACTCAAGTTTTCTCTGGCAGAATTATTACTAAATTGTGTTACCTGCTGTAAGCAGACTCAACACATAGGGATTACTTATCTGTCGTCGTCGTCCTGCGTCATCCGCAACTCGTTCAAAACTGCTTGTCCGATTTCAACCAGACTCTCAGTGTAGTTGTGCACCTGATACTTAGAATTTTTATTTTACAGATTTTATTTCTGGCCAAAATAGCTCATTTGTTAATATGATTTGTTAATTCTTATCTCCAACATAACTATAGTACCTGGACGTGAACTGTTATGGACGTGGAACGATTCGTCCCGTCCCGTCACGTCCCCGTCAGCGATCCGTTCACGTCCCGTCAGCAATCCGTTTCGCGTTCGTCAAACGGTAAGGGCTATGTTGCACAGTACTGTATCCTGCAAGTTTGGTTGGAATCTGACTTCGTCAATTGACGAGAGAGGACTCGTCATTTAATGATATGCAAAATAATCAATAGATTAATAGATAATTGAAATTTTCCAATGAAACGAAACGCATTCAATCGTGATAAAGTTTTTATACTAAACTTACATTGACAGTGACTGGGAACAGTCAAATACTTTTATTTGATATATAAAAAGAATATATTAATTGAAAATCAATAGTTAAATTTCCTTTATTTTGTTAAGAACTCCACGAAAACAGCGGTCTGTGCGAAACTTTCCTTTTACACATTATTTTGTTAAAAATTCCATTTGAATGAAAAAATGTGATAAAAAAATTATCTTTCTTTTCCTCATTACGAATACACTGGTCAGTGCCAAACTTTCCTTTTGCACATTATTTTGTTAAAAATTCCCCCCCCCCCAAAAAAAATGAAAAAATGTGATAAAAAACTACTTATGAATCTTCATTTTAGTCATTACATATACACCGGTCAGTGTGTAACTTTCCTTTTACGCATTATTTTCTTTAAAATTCCATGAAAAGGAAAAAATGTGATAAAAATTAATTATGAATCTTCATTTTAGTCATTACATATACACCAGTCAGTGCGAAATTTTCCTTTTACACATTGTTTTGTTAAAAATTCCATGAAAATGAAAAAAATGTGATAAAAATTACTTATGAATCCTTATATTATTCATTACAAATACAACAGTCGGTGCGAAACTTTCCTTTTACACATTGTTTTGTTCAAAATTCCATGAAAAAGAAAAAAAATGTGATAAAAAATTACTTGTGAATCTTCATTTTACTTATAACATAAACACTGATCAGTGGGAAACTTTCCTTTTACCCATTATTTTGTTAAAAATTCCTTGAAAATGTAAAAATTTGATAAAAAATATTTATTTTTGTCATTACATATACACCGGTCAATGCGAAACATTATTTTGTTAAAAATTCCATGAAAATGAAAAAAATGTGATAAAAAATACTAATGAATCTTTATTTTAGTCATTACATATACACCTGTCAGTGTGAAACTTTCCTTTTACACATTATTTTGTTAAAAATTGCATGAAAACGAAAAAAATGTGATAACAAATTACTTATGAATCTTCATTTTAGTCATGAAATATACACCGGTCAGTGCGAAACTTTCCTTTTACACATTATTTTGTTAAAAGTTCCATGAAAATGAAAAAATGTAATAAAAATTACTAATGAATCTTTATTTTAGTCATTACATATACACCTGTCAGTGCGAAACTTTCCTTTTTTCACATTATTTTGTTAAAAATTACATGAAAACGAAAAATTGTGATAACAAATTACTTATGAATCTTCATTTTAGTCATTACACATACACCGATCAATACAAAACTTTCCTTTTACGCATTATTTTGTTACAAATTTCATGAAAATGAAAAAATGTGATAAAGATTACTAATGATGAATCTTCATTTTAGTCATTACATATACACCAGTCAGTGCGAAACTTTCTTTTTACACATTATTTTGTTAAAAATTCCATGAAAATGAAAAAAAATGTGTACTGCAATGATGTAAGAAAATCGATGATTGCAATTTGACCTGACAAAAACATGGCTGCCTTCAGAAGTATTCATATTGCACTTAAATTATTCTTCTTATACCCTGTCAAAAGCACCGTCCCCTTGACAGAAAACGTCTGAAAACTTAACAAGATTTTTTTCTGTTAATAGTATAAATTTGAAGGGGTAGCTATAGGGTTTCTGAAGTGTGCCTTACTATGTATAGCCTGCAGAATGCGTAATAGACACTGTAGACATCGACAAGACGAGTCATATAACTGGTTCTTTGGATTGATCGATCGATTGATTGATTGATTGATTGGTTGTTGTTAAACGCCAACTTTAGCAATATTTCAGATATATCGTGGCGTGAACTGTTGATAATATTATAAATATGCAGGTAAAAAAATTACTTAAAAAGTATTGCTATGTACAGAAAAATGCTTTCTAAAGGATAAAATCGTCTAACAGACAATATGAGATTTGATGAAATTTTCAAATCGGATAATATACTTATATTTTACTATACAAATTAACAGCTTTTAAAATCGAATAATTTTGTCCCCAGACCCGTTTGTAAATAATTCTTTAAGAGAATCTGTTGTACAAAATGTGCGACGTATGTCGGCGACATCGAAACAGTCAAGTAAAACATGTTGTATTGGTTCTTTGGTTTAATTCCCTGCCTGAGCTCAAGATAATAAATTACTAATGCGAATACAAACACAGCTGTAATCGTTGCCAAGACGGTTTGAGATACTGCAAATAATGTTACGGACACTCCAATAACGGTACATTGTAATAACCGAACCGTCCGTCTGAAAAGAACAATCCAAGGACAATGGCAACGTCGAAAAAACAAACAAACGAAGACATAACATGAGCACGGCACAGAAAAGAAAATGAAGACACGCACATATACAAAAAAGAACAACACGGACCCAATAAAAACCATGGGTGAGATCGGGTGCACCGGTAGAGAAAGCATCTCCTGCTTCTTATAAGACACCCGCCGTGATGAACATGTCAACTCCGGTAGTAAAGTCAAATCCGGTAGAGGAAAACACAACTTTAGGGACAAAGAGAAAGATCTGTTGTCATCTGGGAAACAGATATCTCATAGCGGTCCACACGACCACAACGGTCTACATAGAATACCCGTTGGAACCTGTCCGTTATGCCACCAGTTAACAGCTAATGTTAAAATACATACCGTCAATCTGTCAAAAATCCTCCACTTAAAGAATTGACCTGCCCTTGTTCTTCATGTTCTTGTTCTACTATAACAAGTATAACAATAGATAGGGTAATGCCCACAAGAACTATGCATCCTATCACGGAGCTCATTTCAAAAGTAGGAATTTTTGCAATAGTCTCATTGGCTACGATTAATATGCTAATTATAACAGTGCAGTTAACTAGAGAACGGTTAATGCTCGCGGTTTCATTTTTCGTGTTATTCATACTGAATGCTTGTTCATTCGCAGTTCAATATTTTAATGTTACAATCCAAGGACAATGGCAACATCGGAAACAACAAAGAAACATAGACACAACATGAGTACTTGTGACCCCTAGATGCTTTGTTTTGGTTTGTTTTAATCTAGTGATGAGATGTTGTCTCCTTGACATTTACCCCATTTCCTTCCTTTTTATACGACCGCAAAAACTTTTAGGTCGTATAATGGTGTAGTGCTGTCGTCGTCGTCGTTGTCGTTGTCGTCGTCAGTAGACACTTCTGTTTTTGGTCAATAACTTAAGTTCCAGTCGATCAATCCTTATGAAATGTTACCACAGGGTTCCTTGGCATAAAAGGAAGGCTGGGGTGAGTTTTGGACATTTTGACCCCTCCCGTTTTTTTTTTTAAAAAAGGGACCAAAAAGGGCAAATTCGGTGTTTTCACATATTTGGCTGTAGAATATTTATTATTTATTGGATTTTGATGGGGTTTCTTTTAGTGTGTTTCTAATTAAATTTCCTATCAGTAAAATGTCAACAGATTTCTGTGGCATGTACCGTTCAGGAGATAAATGGGGCCCAAAAGGGGCAATTAAAAAAAAAATTGAATTTTTAGTCTGATTTTGATGCAATTTTTGCAATAGATTCCTTTTGAAAATAAACATAGAGGTGCACCATCAGATTTTTGACAACTTGTTTCTTTTCCGAGCTATGAGGGGTCAAATGGGGAAAAATTG
Source organism: Modiolus philippinarum (assembly GCA_002080025.1). Taxonomy (NCBI): domain Eukaryota; kingdom Metazoa; phylum Mollusca; class Bivalvia; order Mytilida; family Modiolidae; genus Modiolus; species Modiolus philippinarum. Next base: position 44,485 of record MJUU01052625.1, on the reverse strand, counting down.
CAAATTTGCAGAATTCCTAAAATTTAAATTTTTCATCGGATTTTTTTTTTGGATTAATTGGTCTTGATATAAGCTTTCTGTAATATGTAACGGATTTTACATAGCTCTTACTTTTTCCAGGCTACAATAGGTCAAAGGGGCCAAAATTGCAATTTTTCGAAATATGATGGGAATATCTTCTTTGGATGCCTCTTGATATAAGCTTTCTGTATATTGTTGACATACCTCTTACCATTTCCGATATATTTAAGATATTATAAGATCTAATTTTTATTTTCCTTAGTTTGTGTGCAGCTAATTACTGGGTCAAGCTCTTTACTGTGTCCATTTAATTACTGCATCAAGCTCTTTACTGTGTCATCATTCATTTTGAATTACACTTGTTCAAATTTCAGTGTTTGACATGCTGCGGTCGTATCATGCTGTGCTCGGCGTAGCCCTTTATTCATATCTGATCTACATTATATATATGTTTTTTCTTCTAAATACCCAGCAATAAAAAAGTGAAAACAGAAGATAAAATCTAAATTCCTTTTTCTTGTCTTTAAATCAGAAAGATACATCGGCAAACGAATACCGAAGCAAGAACGAGGAAAGGGGGAATTATGATGAATGATGAAAGAATGATTAACAAAAATAAATAAACATTATCTATTTAATCTATTACGGGTTACATTTGAAATGCCTGACATCACCTCTATTCTTGACAGATGACAATTGATTTTTGTATTGATGGTGGTCCTACATTTGCCGTTTCCCTCTATGCACACATTTTTACTGTACATCTTGCAAAACGACTGTGGTCACTTCGGTAATTTGCTATTTAACATCGGCAAATTTGAGTCTTTCTTCATTTTTATAAGAAAATTTGCAAACTAACGAAATTTTGTCTAAAGTACCTTCCATGAGTTACAGATTAAACATGACAAATTCGAAAATTTGGAAACGCATTTAAAAACCTCACTCTATCACTCTATGGGGATTGCCTTCAGGAATATTTCTCTAAACCTATGATAATTAATGCAAATGGCATAGTCATTACAGCTAGTTATTGTAACACTTACATTTAAAGTTTATAAATGTGATATTTGTAAGGATTTGAAAATTCAGTAGCAAGTATCTGCGTTTAATGCAAATCTTAAAACTAACTTGAAGTAATATATATATTTCACCCGACTGATATTTCTTTTAAAACATTTTGGGTATTCAAAATTTATTATCAAAATTTTTAGTATTGGAATATAACATGCTTTGTTGTTATTTTGATTTAGTGATTTAGTGATTGTTTGACAGTTTCTCGAGCTTGGACATTACTCTATTGACAGTTTCTCGAGCTTTGACATTATTCTATTTCAATTATTTAATCTTTTGACTATTGTTGTAAAAAACTCATAGCTTAGGTCTTTCCGGTACATCGGAAAGACATTATTGGGATACCAAAATCGTTTTCTTTTTTTTTCTTCTTTTCACAGTGGGTAAGTGTAGGTCGATGAAATTTGGTGGGGATTTGTTGTTTTTGATGAAGTTGTGATTGTAACCGTCTTGGATCGTTTCGTTATTAGGGGAGGGGGTTAGTTTAGAAAACACCCTAAACATGTTTTGTGATATTATTCGGAAATGGTAATAAATAGGTAGTGAATTGTAATGGGAAAAATGTTTGTTAGGTTATGACAGATATTTTATTCATTTGGATGAATGTTGGTGGATGGACCGTTTTCACGATGTTTTGTTACTTTTCTTGGAGCAATTATTAGGAGAAACTTCGGAATGTGTAAGGAATAGGTATTTGGGACCTTTACCATTGTATTTAGTTAATATGTTTTACATTTAAAAATGTAGGGGTCAAAGGTTATTGGTCACTGTAAAAGGGATGACATCAGTTCCTTAAAATAAAATATATCCAGCTACTGTTTAAAATGATAAATGATCTGCTTGTCATATTATCTAAATTGTGCTTTCATGCTGAAAAGGTAATTTGAAACTTGATCAGCTGGTTGTCAAAAATGATATTAAGCAGACGACAAAAGTAAAGCATGTGCACACTTTATTGTTTCAGATCTTGTTTGACATACAATTACACATAGATTACAGAAGAAAAATAGGAAAACTACTGAAAACAAGATATAAGGGCTTTCCCCTATTCTGTATTTCTTCTGATTATTATTATTCTTCTTCAGAAAATTGGCTGGCCATCGGTCACTATAAAAGGGATTTACAAAGCATTGCGTCAGTCATAAAAATAAACTATCTCTACTGTACCAGATTTGATTAATATTCGAGGTTGTATTTATTAAAAGGTACTTGTTTATCATACACGATACAAATTATATGACATTCTAATTACAGTAACTGTTTCAGCAAGTGTTCTTTGTAATTTGAATGTCGTATAGAAAGGCAAATGCGTCTGTATGTTTTACATCATCTATTTTAAAAAATTTAAACAAATATTTGCATTTAATAAAATATGCTTTTAGAGAGATCAGAGGCAGACAGCTGACTAATTAATTTACATGGGGGAAGGGGGGGGGTCCCTTCAGGTGGAATTGGGTACAGGCCTGCCACTGGCATTTTGAAAATATCCCCTTTCATATAGTTTCCCCGATAAAGTTTTGACCCACTAATATATTAAATTAACCCAACTGTATAGTAAAAATGTGTATACCATTAATTTCACAGCAGGGATATTCTTAAACACCAAATAATGATAAATAATTGATAAATTAAAACAACAAGTAGAGATTCTGGTCATTTGTGGTTAATGTACGACCCATTGATATATGTGATTTCAAAAATTACTACCCATTCATATAGTTGACAACTGCAAAAAACAGGCCCATTCCAGCGGCACGTCTGTATATACCTCTATACAGGAAGTGACCCATCCCCGTGTGTATTTATCTTATGGCAGCTTTTACCAAGTAACAACCCACAAATTTATCGTTGTCAAAGATACTTGAGGAAAAATAGATATTTTAGGAAATACAGAATAAGTTATGCTGAAATAATCTATCAATAAACATTCATCAAATGCTTGGCATTTGTAGAAGAATACCTTACAACTTAACCATGAACTTTACCCTTTGCTTGTAGTTATATTAAATATTCCCTTTTTCCATAACAAAATCCATACGTCCTCAGTAATGCGGATTGCTTATTTTCGTGTAGTCCCATTCCTCCCCCCCCATATATTAAGTCTTTAATTTTGAATCTAAGTACTTTTTCTCGAAAACGGTAGTAGAAAGAAACCAGAACATTTCGATTCATCTTAGTAGATATCTGTCACATCTAAAGAAGAACTTTGAACTTTTTGAACTCTGAAACCGTAACAGATAGCTAAAAATATATATGGAGAAAATGTGTGTCTTGCTAAGATCTGCATGTGTTACATTGGATCCAAAATAATTAGACTAACCGTTTTCGGCTTATGGACCAATAATCGATCTTTGATGTCCGATTTTTGGTTTTTGCTTAAAGATCAAATACCATTGAAAATACAAATGACATTCAATACGAAAATGTCCAAGAACAAGTGACCTTCAAAATGGGGTCAAGGTGACACGTCAAGGTCACAGTCAAAGATCTTTTTTCATGTTTCCAGATCAATCAATGTATTTATCAAGCGGCTTGGAAAGTTCGTTATAACGATGAATCAGTAATCAGAACATTATGACGCAACTTCCCGGAAAGACCTATCAAATGTTTTTCGATCAACTGACATACTAGTTTATATAACTAATGCAAAATAACTTTAATATGTAAATAAATAATTAGGTTTCAAGTTAATAGTAAATTAAGCATAAGAAATTAGTCTTCGTGAGACTTTATATGAAGTAAAAAGTTGAGACTTTATAGGTGGTGAAAAGTTGAGACTTTATAAGAAGTATAAAAGCATTGTGTAAAAAAGCCGTCATTTGTGTGCTTGATTGGAATATTCACATAACAAAATGGGAAAAATGAAAAAGTCCATACAGTCACCAGCACGGGGAGTCGGCGTTAAGAAGAGACCAAAGAGATCGAGTGTCAGGAAGACAGTGCCAGCCGTTGTTCCTGTCGCCGAGGCCATATACGAAAGAGCAGAGGAAGCAAGAAGCAACGACTCACAGGGTAATGACAATCATACTGACGATCAGAATACGGGTGGGCTTTCAGTGAACTTCCCTTGTTGGGGTATCTTGGAAAACGAGGCTCCGCCCAGCTCAAATACAAGTATTTCTGATGGTATAGGTGAACATGTCCCTGAAAAACTAAAAGAAAAAATATCGGATGGGAAATTCATAGATTTATCCCTGTTGCTGAAATCAGGAAGAGAGCTTGAAGATATGTCCCAAAGAAGCAGGGAGCTTAAAGTAAAAGATGGGAAACTGGTTTTGGAAAAAGAAACAAAACACAAAACTATATACAACATTGAGGCTTGGACATCAGCCTTCCTTATCTATATGAATGTTATGATAGAGAAGCATCCCACAAAAGCACAAGAGCTCTTAAAGTATATAAGGGACATACGCTTAGCCGCAAAGAACTCAAAAACTGCAGCTTGGGTCAAATATGACGAGCAGTTTCGATTAAGAAGAGCTAAAAATCCTACTTCATCTTGGGGTAAAATAGACGGTGAATTATGGCTTCTCAGTATGTCCTGCACCGAGAGAGCTGAGAATTCTGACAAAAGATGGTTTAATAGACAACCATTCCCAGGTGATTCATCCTTTCACAATTTTCAAAACGCCGCATTGTCCCCGCCTCTCATCACATGAAGCAATAAATCTTCTTACCAACGTACCAACTCTTCCTTTCGTTAAGTCTTGCATTGTTGGGGCTACAATAAAGGAAAATGCACATACAACGAGCGGTGCAAATTTAGCCACACATGTAGTAACTGCAGCGGCCGCCATCCAGCTTTCGCATGGGCAGATCACATCCTAGGCACATCTAACTCTATTGCTGATGCTATTTCTCGTTGCCAGTGGTCAAGATTCAGAAAGTTGGCTCCATACGCAGATCAAACGCCAACAAAGATACCCTACAAAGTTTGGAACCTCTGAATGCAGAAGTGGAATGATTATTAAGCAGCTCAATGGCACTCCAAAGTTAGCGAACATATGATAATGCAGAAAAAGCTTTCGTAACTTTAGGTTTCAATTTAACCTCCCAAACATATGGCCTGTCCCCCATTATGACTTGATTAACTACATCGCCTACTTATCAGTGTCTGGTCAATCACCCTCAACTGTATCAACTTATATAAGCGCTATAAGCTACTTTCATAAAATTCGAGACATGCCAGATCCTACTAAATTATTTATTATAGGGAACAAGAAAACAGACGCCAGATCTCCTAGCACACTAAAATTGCTTTATCAGCTGATTCCAGCACTATAGAGTGTATGCTCCTCCCAGTACGAGTCAGTTATGTTTAAGGCAGCATTTCTATTGGCCTTTCATGCTTTTTAAGAGTGGGAGAATTTAAAGCAGCCAGCAAATTTGATACCTCTGGTCGAGCACTTAAAATCTCTGACATAGTTTTACCAAACAGTGAAGGGAATCTCACACTTCGTATTCGTGAATCCAAAAACGATCAGAGGGGTCACACCGGTACTCTGTTTTTGACAAGTATGAGTAAAAGGAACATATGTACCCCGTTTCAGCTTTGAAGTCATATGTCAGCATGCGACCCACGCAGTCAAAATCCCAGCTATTCATTCATTATAATGGATCACCTTTAACGCGCTATCAATTTTTTAGCATACTCAAAAAGTCATTAATTTTCTGTAACATCAACACAGGGTGTTATCGATCGCATAGGTTTAGAATAGGTGCAGCAACCGAGAGTGCAAGTAAAAGTGTCCCAAACGATCAGATCAAACTTTGGGGAAGATGGAAATCTAACGCTTATAGCAGGTACATCCGCATTCCTGACATTTTGTTTTATTGAGTAGTTTGGAAAATATATTTACATATCAAATGTTAGATGCGTTTTTTGTAGGCAAAACAGTTTGGATTGTAGGATCCTCTATTGTTCACTGGGCGGGGATATTTGCTCGGTCCCGACGTGGGGGTTCGTCCCTTGGATTACAGCGACGAAACGTCAGTATAAAGTGGTTTGGAACCCCTGGCATGCTTTGGAAGCAGCTTACCAATTTCATAGAGAAAAAGCTAACAGACAGCCCGCCTCCAAATTATCTGGTAATTCATTTAGGTTCCAACGACTTAACAAGTATCAAAACAAAAGGCCTCATATGCAACATTGAATGCTCTGTACTTAGACTCCGTGTACTTTTCCCGCAAACAAAACTTATTTGGTCTGATATTTTACAAAGATGTTACTGGCATGGGGCGCTGTCACAGGTTAAAGTAGAAGGTGCTCGGAAGAGAGTGAATAGGGCAGCAAAGTCCATTATGCTTAAAGAAAATGGAAGCATAATAAGACACAATTCTGTAACTGTCAAGGAAATTTCTCTCTTCCGCCATGCTGGTGTCCATCTCACAAATTTTGGTAACGGTATTTTCATTAACGACATACAAGGAGGAGTTGAAAGTTGCATTTTCAATGGTACCAAGATTTCCTCCGAGAATTAATTCCCCTTTTCCTTCTTGATTAAACATAATTTTTCATGGGATAAGTGGTCATAGGTGGCAGGACCCTGGGAGACCAATTAGATCTAAAGTTCAACCTGGCTCAGGTTTTTAGGCTCTATCTATGTTACCATAGGAGGGCAGGGGTTACAGTAGTAAATGGAATTAACATATGTAATAGATAATTAGCTCAATTTTAAAACAATTGGTCCACTCGTGAGATTACCAGAGGGACCCACTCCACTTTTGATACCAACTGGGGGTGTGGCTCACCTAGGTTAACCCAGGGAGCAGGTTCTTGAGGGCATATCGGGTTGTTTTGAATCTAGCCTATTCTGTCTAATTTTAGAAACATACGCAGAAAGGTGTGAGTCATCTCTGATTACCAGAGGCGGCACTGACGAGCCCCTATATGTTTAACATTGGCCGTCAGTCGGTCGCCCTCATTCTTGGTTAAACAGTATGCTGTGGCCAGCTATCTCCACTCGGTTTATAAACAATAATAATAAAAAATTACAAAATGAATTTATGTCATGTGTTCTGTTTGATATTGATATTATGAATAAAATTTTTGTGAACTTTACGCATCTTTCATTAATTAAAATTAAAGCTAGAACTTATATTTTATAATCATGTTGTCATGAGTTAGGGTATAAGCTCTTGTTGATTTTTTTTATTTTAAAAACAAATTTGATTCAGACTGCTACTCTGTTATATTCTATTGTTATAAAATGTGGCTTGGGAAATTAATTATGTATCGCGATTCACAGTCTGGTATTAGCTAAGCAAAATATCAAAGTTCCTGTTCTACCTGAATTTTATAGAGAAGTAGTAGAAAGTTGGTTTGACTTGGGAGGAGGGAAGACAAAAGTACCAACTGATTTACAAGATATTCGGAAAGAAGTAATTTGGGGGAATAAATATATCAAATTTAAAAATAAACCACTTATATTTCTAAACTGGATATGCAGTAATATTATTTATATCAATGATATAATTGATGAAAACGGATGTATATCTGAAGCTCATCTATTAAATTAACTAAAGTTTCAAAACAATTGGATTTCAGAGATAAGTACTCTAAAGAAGTCAATTCCGAAAACTTCTATTGAAATCCTGAAATCAGAAATCAGTAAAAAAACTCGTATAAATATAAAAAGAGATACCCTAAATATTAACATGAAAAAAATAAATATTAGCGAACTAAACAAGATTTTTTTCTATAATGCATATATTGACCTTAAAAAAAAAACTCGGAATATCGGAATTGAAAAATGGAAGAAAACTTTCAACTGTGAGCAAAACATTATTAAATTATCGCTTGAATTTATACATTGCAGACTATCTTCTAATAAACTACGAGTTTTCAGGTGGAAACTATTCACGAACATTTTATCAAACCAGGAGCAATTATTTAAATGGAAAATAGCAATAAACCCCCTATGTACAGTTTGTAAATGTATTGATTTTCATTGAATGCAAGTTTTTAGACGAATTTTGGTCCTTCATTTATGAAAAACTAAAACTTATTAGTTTTTCACAAAAATTAAGTCTAAAACATACTGTAATTGAATACAAAATTTTTGACAAAAAATATTGGGATTTCAATATCATTCTTACTATTATAGGTTATGCTATTTACAAATGTTTTTATACATCAGATCAAAGAAAGAAATCGGTCAATGTTTACAGAGTGTTTAAACAAGAATGTGGAATGTATTTAGGAGGGTTAAAACAAATAAGGAAAGACAGTTTATTATATAAACTCCATTAAATCCTGTAGATATGATATTTATTAATTAAAAACTTACCTGTTCAGAATAATATCCAAATTATCCTTATAAAACATTAAACACGTGGGTATATATCGTCCACATTGTCACAAATATTTAGGTCAGCCCGTGCATGCTCGCCGGAGTGTTGTTGTTCTTATAAATAACCTTATGAAGGAACTTGTTAAGGCCGTACAAAATTTATTGTTTACTATGATATTTGTATTGAAATTTCATACTTTAAAAATTGTATAAATATGTGAAATTATACTAACCAAAAATTATTGATATAATTTTACTAGTTAAATCCCCTGGTTTAACTAGTAATTAATATAGCAGGGATGAATCTTAGTGTGATTGTTGTAACACTAAGAGGAATTGTTAACAACATATATGTGCAATAAATAGTTATCTTCTGAAAAAAAAGTTCCTGTTCAACAGCAATTTACAATTTTATGTCTAAACTGTAACCAACATTAATACCTGTGACATTTGGGCGACAAACCCAATGTAACTTGCCAGTAATATCTGTAAGTCAAGTTACACAACAAGATTCGTGGCTTTTACCTAATTGTCAATTTAATTAAAAGACTAAAAGAATTATGGATAGCTACCATTTCAGACCTAATTGGGGACTACGGAACTTTCCCAGCCAAATACTGGTGTATAGTAAATGAAGACTACACCCTAGATTACATATTAAGCAAATAAAGGACTTGTTTCAAATGTGGGAAAAATTGACATTATGCCAGAATGTGCTTTACCCTTGTGAGACCATCAGTAAATAATCAAACGAAAGAAAACAGTGTGAACAAAGATAAAAGGTAAAGAAGTCGGAATCAAAAAAGGAGAACAGAGCAGGACGCAGCAAAATACCAAATGTACATTCAAAGAAAACAGATAACGCTGAGTTGCCATTTGCTAATGGGCGAAACAAAGCATTAATTTCTTCATCAAATGCTGCATGGATCATAAAAATGAACTGAAATAACTCAAATCAAATCAATGCTTAAAATGACAGAAGATCAGTTGAAAACAAAATAAAGATTTAAGTGAGACTGAAGTACGATTTAATCAGAAAATAGTAGTGATAGTAAAACACTTTGATAGTAAAACACTTCGATGAGAACAGATTATTCTTGAAATTAATGAGAAACAACATAAATTACAGAGAATGAAAACATTTTACATTGGAAGAACGATTAAAATAGATCTTAATTTGCTACGGACTTGAATGAAACCAAAAGAAAATATTTTACAGAAAAGAAAAATCAAGACCATATTGAAATAAAATAATCAAGAAGCCATGATTTTGAGAGCCTTTCATATTTGAGACAATTTTGGGTGCTTTTTGTTAACCTCTCCAGTAATCTCGACTTTTAAAAAAGAAATATTGAATTCCGGGTAACAGGTTAAACAAATCAAGATGACTATTCCATTTGTTTTTGAACGATTTGGCCTTCACAATGTTGCTTCAATAACAGTAGTATTGTATTTTTTCATTTATAGATCGCATCTAAGTTAATTTTTTTTAGAAAAATTAATGGTCTTTTAATTTACGGGATAATTCAGACCCTATTAAAAGTGTAAGACAAGAAAATCTTGATGAAGATTTCAATCAACTCGGACATTGCAAGCTTCATCCTAGACTTGAAGTTCAAAGATCTTTTTGTCTTGTACTTATACCGGTGTAATATTTTCTATTTCTTCTCTTTGATTTCTTGTTCCTATCTCCTCATATTATGTGTTTATTAATAATTAATAAACCCTGTCAATAGGTTTATTCATTCTACTAAACCAAGTTTTATAAAACAAAACTAATAAAATAAAAGAAAATGTGTGCTTGCAACATGGATATCCTCTCCAAAGTAACCGGCACACAGGAAGAAGTTGAGTGACAGACTTGAAAAGGTGTGACATGGTGCAACTCATTTTACCAAAGATTCAGACCAAATATTACATTTATTCTTTGTAATCCATGACGACAATTTTGGACGTACGCACCAACGGACAATGGTAAAACTTATTATGCCCCCGTCACCTGATTTTTAACTTTAGCAAAATTTGAAGGCAAAAGTTAAGTATTTCGTCGTTACAGAACAGGTATTAATAAGGTTTCATCATTTTCTTATTCATCATGATAAATCAAATTCAATTATCAAAATATTTTTATGCAAAATTTTATTAATAAAAATATGCATGTTTTGGGTCAGAATTTAACTGCTTTTTAATAATGGCCCTAGTAATTCTAAAAACCATTTTAATGCTGCAAATGTACACTAGAAACGTTTGTATGACTGGTCATAACACAATTTGCAAAAACTTTCAATTTTCAGCAAAGCTTCCGTTCACACGGATGACTGCCTCCAAACGCCTTCTCACGCCACAAGTGAAACGGCAAATCTCTGTTGAGTCAGTTTGCACCATTTTGAAGCAATGTCTGCTTTAAATCGTCTGAAGTCTGTACTGGAGTGACTTTTTCTCGCACGCTGCTACCGATAATGTCCCAATATTGCATATGCAGTACCAGGTTGACACCATAACAAATTATAGCCAGTAACGTGTAACATAAAACGACCAATGGGTCCTTTTCCGAGATACAAAATTCCTGCGACAACGAGATCGATACAGCTCGAAACTTGCTGCTTTATGTCTTTTAATAAGTGACGAACGTTTTACTGATCATTTTGAACGGTACCCGACAGTTTTCAGTCGATTAGAACATGTTCTTAATGACAGCACAAAATTTGGTCACCACTGTATTTTTAAAACGTTAAGTTGAACATGAAAGGATTTTGACATACAGGCCGTTCTAACGCTCTATCTCCATGATTACATGTTACTGGTGGTCTCTATATCTGGAATGTCTGTAACATCGTTAGTCTGTTGATGTGGATTTACGATTCGGCTTATTGTTGTATGGTGGTGGCCTACACGACAAGTAATGTGTCTGAGGGGTAGTCCCCATGTCCCGCATACCAATAATTTCCAACAAACATCATTTCACAAGTGTGATGGATTCAATTTATTTACAATTGAACAGAATTTCCTCACACTAGAGCTCAAACACAACGAAGAAAAACATGTAGGAACACTTTTTAGTGCTTGTGAATGTAAGCTGTATTGGTGTAAAAAATCGAGCTATAAATAGGACAATTGCCAATTTGACACAGGAAATTTATCAATTAAGGTGTGTTTGTTTCATTTGAACCATACATATGCATATGTCAAAATCGCTAAAATTATTGCTTATATATTATTTTGAATTTGCTGTTGCAATACTTTTTTCAATAATTATATATGTGTAGATACAATGTCAAGTTCAGCTGAGGACATTGTACGAGGAAGAATTGTCCTCAGTTTTAAAGAAAATATCGTGTCGGTTTCACGAATGAGAAGGAATGTTTTCAGCTAGATTTTACGTCTTCATAGATTTCACATCCTGTAAACAAACCAACTTTGGCTACCGATTTATTTTCGCGATCTTCGCGATCATGAAAATATCGCGAATATAAATCGTTGTAAGTATTTCTTACCCGAAAATAAATTCATCTGCAGAAATGGAAAATCGCAAAAAGTCGGCGCAAAATTCATTAGGAAGTACAAAACGCTCAGCCTAGATAAAGTATCCGCGAAAATAAATTGGTTTATCATTAAGTTGTAATACGTTTTCTCTTCAAAAAATGAGAAAAAAATAAAAGTGAATAATTAAGTGATAAAGTGTCTTTCCAAATCATTTTGAGTACAATTGCTGTAGGTATAATTTACATGACACTTTAGACATCGATATTTCCTTAATAAAATCTGCACTGAAGAGACATAAGTAGTAGAAATTGGCATATGCAAAAACTAAATTCACAGTAACTTCGGTATTTAGTTATTTGGTACCACCCGGGTCGATGCCTCTGCTGGTGGACTGTTAGTTTCTGAGGGTATTCAGGAACCCAGTAGTCAGTACTTCGGTGCTGGTACGAAACCTATAAAATTTGATAGCTTGCAATATCTGAATTTAAGAAAATTTTGTTTTAAAAACAAAGAAGTATCTCCTTCTTGCAAAAGCTCTGTCCTTAGCTGATAATTGCTTTTCTATTTAGATTTTATTGGTATTTTGTTCTCTTTCAACTTTTACACACATTTCGGTTTATGGATTTCCAAATGTTTTGATTGAGCTGCACTGAAGAGACATAAATTGTCGAAATGGCCATATGCAACTGAATTCACAATAAGTTCGGCATTTTGTTCTTTAAATGCAATGGGGTAATTGAGGCTTTAGTTAGAAAGTGAGTTGATAAATGTTTTAATTAGAGAGAGTAAATTTATGAGACTTTTTCAAAAAATTAATGCGTGATTATCATTGATTTGCTTGAGCAATTGTAGATTTAAATGACCAGGTTGATCAGATGACCATTAAATCGATGTAAGGTATTTTTGAATACTTGGAACATCTAATTTTTTTGTTAATGATGTTGGAAACTAAAGAGTATGTCTCTCATGCAAAGTTCTGTCCTTAGCTGATTTTTGGCCATAAAATCATTTTTGGTTATTTGTTTTCTAACAGTTTTAAAACATCTTTGAAGATATGGTCTTCCAAATGTGCACTAAAAAGATATGGTTTTCCAAATATTAAGATTATATCTGCACTAAAGGGAAATGGCTAAATGCAGAAACTAAATTTACAGTAACTTCGGTATTTTGTTATTTGAAATAGAACTGAATGATGAATCGGTATTAACCGGGGTTATATTGATAAATTCCACAGAGACTCGGATGATACATACCAAAAGCCGGTGATATTACATATGTGAATTTCTGATATGTACCTTGTGAGAAGCTTCAGTTAATCATTAATAACCGGCAAATTTCTATATTAATAAGCTATCACGTATTTCTTATGGTAAGGAGGGGTGTGTCCAGAAATCAGGGAGATCATAAAAAAATCATGATTCACACTTGCTATAGGTTCATTATCCTTGTATTAAGCTGATATTGATTGTCTTGTCAGTATATTCAAATGTTCTAGGATGAAAATAGTAGCCAACCAAAATTTGCGAGGTCTTGATTACAACAATGATAAAACCTTTTTTCCTTTATCCTTTCACGCTGTGTTACACAATTTTTTAGTTTCCAATAGGAAGATTTTTTTTTGTTTCCCTGGTGTCTCCGGTTTTCGTACAGTCGAGATATAAATTTTGAAATCCATAAGAACACTAATATTACGATTCTTTGTCGTTTTTCAAGGTAATGTACCTGTAAATAATTTATCCAAAAATTTTAAAAGGCAATATTTACCATCAAACACAATTTCATGGTAGAACTACTTTACAGTAATAGAAAAATATGATAGGTTGAGAGAACCATTTAATTTGCGTATACATGTATACCTTTTTCGATTACTTTATCATTCTTATAAGTTTAAGAATTACCTGTATATCCTTTTATAGATGCCGAAAAAGTGCTTCCGGAATTTGAAATCGAAAGATATATACAAAATAGAGTTGGCAATACTCATGATACTGTTAATTAGGTACAAACGCAAAAATCGAATTGATAAAGTAAGCACCCGTTGCTGACAGTTTTTTTCATACATTAAGTCAGCACTATAACCAATCAAAATTATGATATAAGTAGTATAACGCGTTACCTCAGAACACTTTTGACGAGGACCCCCATAGTGTATTCTTTGTAAAATATTTATGAAATACCCTGATTTTCCCTAAAATATGCAAATTAGAGGGCGCTGCAATCGTTATTGACGAGGTGCTAATGTACTTTCATGTCATTGACCTTTGGCCTGGTCCCGTAGGTCTCGTCTTTATCCCAGCTTCGGCCTCGCCTTTACCTAAACCCTAATCCAATTTTACTACACTCTACAATCCAGTGACTGAACCATTTTGCTAAAGTGTTGTACTTTAGTGTATTATTGACCTTTGACTTTTGGCCTCTGTCACCAGTCTCGCCCTTCCTCTATCCAGGATACTTTCCTCGATTTCGCCTTATACTTTAGTCTCGCCTTCTACTTTAGTCTCGCCCTGCTTCTGTCCATGATGTTTTTCCCTGGTTTTGCCCTTTCCTAACACTAATCTATTTTTACGACACCTTAATCATTGTCTCTAGAATCCAGTGGTGACTGAACCCTTTTGTTATAGTGCTGTACTTTAATGTGTCATTGCCCTTTGGCCTCTACCCATGCCCCTCGCTTGGCTTCACCCTTCTTCTATTTAAGACGTCTTCATTAGTCTCGCCCTACCTGTATCAAGGATACTTTCCTAGATTTCGCCTTCTACTTTAGTCTCGCCTTCTACTTTCGACTCTCCCTACTTTTGTCCATGATATTTTCACTGGTCTCGTCTTTATTCTTACCATAACCCTAACCTTTGACCTTATCCTTGTACTAACCCATACTTTTCTGTTGTTAGATCATTAATGTTGTATTTGTTTACGACTATAACCCTAACCATTCTTTTTGCAGTTTTTTTCTATATCATCATAGTTACTTTCCGTTTTCAAACTTGTTTGAGTTTTCTCTCTACCCTAAGTTGTTATGACAACTTTTATTTTTTCTATGTTTGTTTGTTTATTTATTTATTTTGTTGTTGTTGTTTTTATAATTATTTCCCTTTCTTGTTACTCTAACCTAAGTTGCTATGGCAACTTTTATGTTTTCTTTGTTTATTTATTTTTGTTTTGTTTGATTTTGTTTGTTTGTTTTTGTTTTTGTTGTTAATTTTTTGTTCTTTGTTAGATCTTCTAAACGTATCTCTTTAGGCAGTGAAATAAACAAGATATCAACATATATACATTTTATTTTCTCTGTCAAATAGGCAAACACGGGTCGTTTCCTTTATAATTTAAAATCCAGAAGGTAATGTACAGTAATCAGTCATGATGACTCTTTTGTCAAACACTAATCTGTAATCTTTTCTCTGGTTGACAGTGAGTAGTTTGAAATTGTCTCTAATGATTTTGAAGTAATCTTTCACAGTCTTTACATTGTTTTTTCTGTTGGTGACCATGTCCTTAATCGTATCCAAATTGATGAGATGACTGTTTTTGAAGTCCAAGGTCAATCCTTTTACTTTACGGTTGTTATTTCATTTTGGCATGTAAATTTATATTCATAATTTTTGGGTCCACCAGTTACAAACTCGGAAATTTGGTTTCCGGATACTTCATCCGTGAGGTCTCCTCAATAATCTCCTAGTTCTGGTTTCCATTCCCTAGGTTTGGAGGAAAATACGATGGAATCTGTGTCGGTATATAAGGCACGATCATTCAGTTTTTCCAAATAGCTGTACAATTTCAATCGAGGATGAGCAGTAGTATATGCTGCAATGACCACGTTGGTTCGTCCAGTTTCCTCGATGAGATCATCTTTGAATCGGTATCTAATACTAACCATGGTCTCACCCATGAAACTTATACCCATGAGGTCGATTTTATCACTATTCAAGATATCCACGTATTTTTTTCAATTCGTACAATATTCCATTTTAAGCATGTTGGATCTTTGTTCAAATTTTCCCCAGAAACTATTCAACATGAGTTTTGCTAAGGCTCTCAACCCGGGATTTTTCTGTATCTTCTCGTATGCGAGTTGAATTCCTTCTTTTTCATAGTATTCCCTAATATATCTCCATTTGTCGTCTTCAGTTAGGCACCAGTCTGGCCAATCACTGGCCTCTTGTTTCGTTACCACGAATGTGTTGATATATTCTGTGAAGAGTCCTCCCATTTTCGTGTTTGGATCATATTGTTCTATGCTTTCAAAATGCCAGACTTCCTATATATGTTCAACGAAATATCCTTTATCTATTTCCTTCTTCAATTCATCACTTATCCAAGTCCATGTCAATGCTCTTTCTTCATCGGTATGATGACATGGTGTTTGTTGATTGGTTTCAGCACACGTTCTACACAAGGTGAACAATAACTTGTTGTTAATTTTGGCTGGTGACACTGGTTTGTGAAGTCTTCTCGGTGGTAAAACTTGGCATTTGATTAACCCTTCGTAGTGTTGAATATCAGTGAAGTTTTCGGTAAAAATGTGAGGATGTCCCAAAGGTATTTTTCCGGTTTTGTTGATGTAAGGATATAACGACGTCACATCGTAATAATTAATGCTTTCACCATAAGACGTTTCTTCATTCTGCGTAAAGACTTCCGTTCTTCCACCATGAAAAACGTCTCTAGGTTCTAGAGGGTTCACGTATTTCAAGGAATCAATGAAGCGTTGTATGTATGGATCAATCTCTATGTCTTTATCGAACTCACATTCCTATTTTTCGACGGAAGTATACCCTTGCTGTTGAATATATCGTTTCTTTTCCAACGAACGTTGATGCAATTCTTTCATCGTCATATTATTGACTGGATTGACAGTAGCAGCACTATAGCAACGTAAACATCCATGCCAGAAGCATCCATGATATTCAAACACATGATTGTCATAAAACCCATCCACTTTAAAGGGTCCTATTTGTTTGTCTCCACCATTACGCGCGTGCTGTATCTGTATATTATTGGCTTCAGAAATGCACTGTTACCACTTCATGGCTTTTCAATGAATGCACGATATCCATGTGCCGGAATTATACCTATGGTATCCGGTTTTAAGAACAATGTACAGAAGACGAGGTTGCAGGCAGATGCAATAGTAATACAAACTTGAAAAGGGTCAATACCTCCTTGGTTCTGTACAGTTGTCATCTCAATGAATAATTTACGAAATTTCAGACAAGCTTTCCTAAAAAAATCAATATCCGAACGACAATAGCTCAGCAGTTCTTGTTGACAATTAAACGTTGAATCTCTATTCTCGTTGTACCATTTCAGAACGCAGCTCTGTCTTCGGGTTTAATTTTATCCGGTAGATAAACCTTTACATCGGGTAAATGATTCAAGATGGCAGCTTGATTGTCTTTTGTATTGAATAAGTGCGGAAAATATCCTTTTCGTAGTTCTGTTAGTCCAATATTTTTGGTAGTTTGGATAAAGCTGTAGGTAAGAAATTCATTGAATCGATCATCCGAATGTTACAGGTTGGTATGGTGATGGCCATATTCTTAGTTCCATTAGTGATCACTTCCGGTACTATGCCATGACGTATCAGGTAATTCAAAATAGGATAACTGTCGTATCCTTTGAAATTATGACAGATAACAGTAGCTCCATTGTTTTGTCTAGAGAACAACCAGTTACCAAAGTCATCAGTTGTATTGGTCCCAGCAAACACGATTTCATTTTTTCCACATTCCTCACATGCACTGGTTTCATTAATGGTATTATTCAAACAATTTAAACATATTTTATGCGCAACACACAAATTGGGTTGATGTTCGATTTCATGTGTTTACAGTTGGTACATTTACCTGTTTCATCGGATACATATCCTTGTTCACACTGCACTAGATCCTCCTGTGTACATTCAAAGTAAAAAAAAATGTACGTTTGATTATCTGATTGTTTACGTGGAGTTGCAGTAAGCATAAAGCACTGATGTCCTTTTGGATAAAAATCTTTACACACCTGACAATAGGTGTTTTCAGAAGTATGACGTTTATTCATCTATTTATTCACAGTTTGTCCACACTCTTTACATTTTTAGTATCTGGTAAATGTTGAAGGTCCGGATGACGTGGATTGTTGATGTAATTTAAAACATACGCTACCTCGAAAATATCGGTAGCAGTCATCACAGGATATCCAGTCATCTTCGGTTTGCTCATGAATTTTATGACAACATTGACATACCTTATTGCAAGAATCTTCTTCTTTATGGTCGTATCCTCTATCACAGAAATGACAATAATAACTGCGTGACAAAACCGCTGGCATGCTGGTGATCACATCGTAGTGTTTATCATGATGATACAGGTAGATCTTCTTCTTTATAAATTAGATAGATCTTCTTCTTTATAAATTAGACTGTTGAATTGATCCTGGCTCAAAACATAAATCTGAAAATCTTGTATGCTAGCTTGAAACTTTTTGATTTCTTCTATACCACAAGGCATAAACGGAACTCCGGCCTGAGCATGTAATTCAATGGCTAATTCTTCTTGGATATGCCGTCCTTGTCTAATAGTGTCCCATTTATTATGTCCATCCAATCGAGCTTTAGCTGTTACGATGGCCCTGGCACAACAGAGATCGTCTTTGTTTTTAATCTGGATGATAGACTCTTTACTGTTTAAAAATCGTCTATTGTTCACGTAATCCGTTTTCTTTTTTCCACTACCCGCTGATATATCCACATGCGTAACTTCCATCTCTACTTCTTTTGTTAATGTAAATTCTTCATTTGATTGAAAAACTCTTTCCACTTCGACCAATACTAAATTACTGGATAGTTGGTTCACTTTCATAAAGGGCATAGTAATCGGAAATCCAGATCAAGTGCCTGTAGTGATATCTGGATCAGGTCTTCTAGTTTGGTAAATGTGGTTACTTTCTTTAAGATGGCATCGAAAAGCTCGTGCAACGCTTGTAGCATTTGTTTAAGGCTATGGACGTTGATCTCTTTGAACAGGATTTGTAAGTTGGTAGCAGTGGTTTTAAATCTTGGTGCACTTTTTCGACCTTGTATCTTTAGCGATACAAATGACTTTGACTATATAAAGGCGCGATCGACCCTAAGTAAATGGTAATTACTTTAGTTACCCATCACTAATTCATATTCATAACTAATTAAAATATTCATTACTAATTATAATGTCTATAACTAAATGCTATAACTAAATGATGTCCTTACAGACCTGTGAATTACCAGTTAAAGAACTGAAGTGTGATCTGAAAAAGACCCCAAGTGAACAAATGGTAAGTAAATTTATGACCCATCACTTATTCATATACTAATTATGATATTTGTAACTAATTATTACCTCATAACTAATTATTATAACTTAATATCATAACTAAATCATGTCCTTTTATTATCTTTACAGACATGTGAATTACCAGTTAAAGAACCAAAGTGTGATTCGAAAGGGACCTCAAGTAATTGGTAAGTACATTAATTACCCATCACTTATTCATATACTAATTATGATATTTATAACTGATTATAATATTCATAACTAATAATTACCTCATAACTGAAATATTATAACTAAATCATATCTTTACATTAACAGAAGAAGTAGTGATTGAAGTTACGCATGTGTATATGCAAGCGGGTAGTGGAAAAAAGAAAACGAATTACGTGAATACTAGACGATTTTTAAATGAGCTCGATTTGATGGACATAATAAATGGGACACTATTTGACAAGGAAGGCGTATCCAAGAATAATTAGCCATTGAATTACATGTTCAGGTCGGAGTTCCGTTGATGCATTGTGGTATAGAAGAAATAAAAAAGTTTCAAGCTAGCATACCAGATTATCAGATTTATGTTTTGAGCCAGGATCAATTCAATAGTTTAATTTATAAAGGACCCGATGCAGAGTAGAAGATTTTCCTGTATCATCATGATTAACACTACACCCCCTGATTCGTTTAACTTACCCACACGAACGATATACGAACGAACGAAAAACGATGTACGAACGCACGATAAACGATGCACGAACGCACGACAAACGAACGAACGAAAGGTAATACGCACGCCAGTATCGTCTAAACGAACGATTCATATCGTGTACACGAACGAACGCTGTAATCGTGCGTGCAGACAAACGAACGCTCTTATCGTGCAAACGATCGAACGCTCAAATCGTATGTACAAACGAATGCTCTAATCTTGTGTACAAACGAACGTTTTTATCTAATGTGCCACCGGTTTATTACTTCACATTGGACAGCAACCTATGTATGAATGGAATTTCACCGGCTTTTGACTAAAATATCTATTAAAAGCTAATTATACGGAACGTCTGATACATTTTGATTTTGTGGTGGTCCAGCATGAAAAAATCACTAATGTAATACTATGGATAGTAACGTAAAAAGGTCGATCTACTTTTTATTTATTTTTTTTCTGCGCAACAATTACAAAAAAAAATGAAAAAAGAAATGGAAAAAAAAAGAAACTTCACGGTCGCTAATTGCTTTTCCGTTACCGCGATCTTTGTGCAGCTATATCTGAATTTTTAACTATGTGATTCAATAGGCTACCTTAGAAAATAACTCAATTTAGTACTTTATACAGCTTTTGGCAGCTGCCACAAAAAATCCTACACTTTGGGTTTTCCGAAAGAACAGTAATGTAATTTTTTATGATGGCTTTTTCTGCACGTTCATTTATTTGATAATTTGCACATTAATGCATGTATATATTCAAGCCCTGCGTACACCAACCATCCGGATGGAAGAAACAAGTATTTTTGTCTTCAACTGTGTGATTTATTCCTTGTACCGTGTGTATCCTTATAGATATTTGCTTGTGTATCAATCTGATAGCGAGTTTGTATTTGACAAATGCAAGACAGACCGGGTGTTTTTTTAACCGAATCACAGTCTCTGTTTCTAGGGAAATAGCTTCGTATTTCACATAGATGCGAAGTTGCTGATATTTCCATGTTTCATATTTCAACGATCAACAATAAATATAACAAAAATTATTTCATAAAAATACTTTAAATATTAGAAATTGATTGACAGGAAGGAAAGAAACTTACGTTATCCAATAAAATGACTTTTTACAATTTTATCCAAAAAAGTTATTTGGCTTAAAGTCGGATTATCCTTTTTAATAAGCATTGTCTGTTTCGGTTTGACAGATAATTGATAATTAAAAAGGATCTTTGTGACACAACTTTTTGAAACATTTTAGCCGAAAATATTTACGGTTTGATAAAAATAAACAATATTTGTGTGAAAAATCGCTACTTTGTCTATCAAAATAGGATATAAGAATGAAATCGACAAAACATGAAAGAAATAAACATCCAAATAATAATTCTTTACAGAAAAACGAAACAAACAAAATATAATTAAAACTTTAGATTAAAATATAAAATCTATTTCAATTTACGGAAGGACAAAATGATACGGTCATATTTCCTATTCCTATTCCGTTCCTGGCAAAATACATTTCTCAAAACAATGAAAGACTTTTTAACTTACTAGATTTTCACATATACATGTATATGTTACAGTACAAATTGGAATCCAGTAGGATCC
>MJUU01052625.1:3757-15179 GCA_002080025.1 Modiolus philippinarum | reverse complement strand
TATTAAATATATATTCAGATTTTACGATCCTAAAGTCAGAAAGTCGAAATTGTGAAAAAATCTAAAATTCCGAAAATTTCCATTTTTCTAAAATTTTATACCGAAAATCAAAATTTTATGGACTTTAATGGTTTTATTTTCCAACATTATATCATACCTGATAAGTTAGGCATAAAAACTAGATCAAATGACGAGGATTGTTTATCTGAAAGGAATTGACATCCTAAAATTGTCATTTTCGCAATTTTTTGCATGAGGAGGGGTACATTTTTGGCATCCCCAGATCACAAAAATTGCGTAAAGTGCCCAAACTTGTGTTCATTGTAAAGAATATTAATTTAGCTTTAATTTGGTACCAAATTTCAGTACATATAACCTATCGTTAAAAATTTATGGAGCTTAAAAGATGAAACTTAGGTTAAAACGAAAATACAAGAATTTCTGATGGTGTACTATAAAAGTGGCCCTATACTGTCTATGCGTGCAGGTTATGTTCGTGTTAACATGTTTTATTTTGAAGAGGGGACATAGAAGGACTGAAAAAAATCGGTCTGGTTCGGAAGTGGGGGGGGGGGGGGGGGGGGGGGTGCACGGAAAGTGTTTCCAGCCCACGGACAATACAGATTGATCCATACATACAACGCTTCATTGATTCCATGAAATACGTGAACCCTCTAGAACCTAGAGATGCTTTTTATGGTAGAAGAACGGAAGCCTTTACGCTGGATATAGGAAGGGCGAGACTAGTGACGGAGGCCAAAGGTCAAAGGTCAATAATACTTTTAAGGTACAACACTATAAGAAAAGGGTTCAGTCACTGGATTGTAGAGTGTAGTAAAATTGGATTAGGGTTAAGGTAAAAGCGAGGCCAAAGCTGGGATAAAGACGAGACCTACGGGACCAGGCCAAAGGTCAGTGACATGAAAGTACATTAGCACATCATCAATTACCTTGCAGCGCCCTCTTTAAGGGTCAAAGGTGAAATACCCAAACTAATATGCATATTTTAGGGAAAATTAGGGTATTTCATTAATATTTTACAAAGAATGCACTTTGGGGTTCTCGATAAGGTGTTCTGAGGTAACGCGTTATACTACTGATATAGGGGAGGAAACTAAAAATAAAGAATAAAGTAATGGTGAACAGTACTTTTGTAATGCGTTGTTCCCTTTCGTTAATAAATGTTTTTGTTTTGCGCATCATTTCCACCGCGTCCAGACATAGTCTTCACTACCGCTAATGCATTGTGACTCTATGGAATTAACATTCGCTCCTTCATTCACGGAATCAGAAGGCTGCTCTGCATCGTGGGATTTGATTGGCAGGTGGTGAATTGTTTCCATCACTCGCCAATGATTATTCCCTTGTAAGATCTGTTTGGGGATTTATAATGTTTGCAGGATTACATATTTATTTTCCATTTTTTATAGACAAATGCAGCGGTTTAACTGGCTTTCTTCAATAGATAATATTGCATTAATAATAGTCTTTTTACTTTCATCTACTGGGTACCTAAACTTCATAAGAATCCATACAAACAGAGATTCACAGCTCCTCACTACTTTGTTGACCGCAGTCAGAGACGGCCTGAAAAATTACTGTAATAAAGCTTACTCCACAAGCGGTGTGAATCAAATGTGGATTCTTAAAAATTCAAAAGATCTCCTAGAACAGCTCTCCTCAACCAGTCTTACCCATTGCCATAGCATTCAAACATTTGACTTTTCTACACTTTATACAACCCTGCCACACAATAAACTGAAAACAGTAATTGCAGATTTAATACATCAATGTTTCTGCACAAAAAATTGAGAACGCAGATACACCTATTTAGTCAAAGGGAAAGACAAGACATATTTTGTTAAGAACCACACCGATTCAAATAAGAAGTACACCGAGACTGACGGAATCAAAATGTTTGAATTTTTAATCGACAATATTTTTGTTGAATTTGGAGGTCGTGTTTTCCAACAGACAATAGGGATTCCTATGGGAACAAATTGTGCGCCGCTTTTAGCTGACCTTTTCCTTTACTCGTACGAGGCCAAGTTTTTACAAGGGCTTATTCAAAGAAAACAAAAACATTTAGCCCAGTCCTTTAATTTCAGCTTCCGCTACATAGACGATGTGCTTTCTCTTAATAATCCTAAATTTAAGGATTATTTACATCAGATCTATCCAAATGAGCTTGAAATTAAAGAAACAACTGAAACACATACTTCAGCTTCGTACCTAGATCTTTTATTTTATATTGACGAAGATGGACGTTTGAAATTTAAGCTTTATGACAAGCGTGATGATTTTAATTTCCCCATTGTGAACTTTCCCTTTCTTAGCAGCAATATACCTACCTCTCCAGCCTATTGAGTGTACATTTCACAGTTGATTCGTTACTGTCGAGCTTGTAGTTTGTACAGTGATTTTTTGAACAGAGCAAAAACACTGTCCCAAAAGCTGCTTAGTCAGGGATTTGTTCAACCTTTGTTAATTTCATCCCTCAAGAAATTCTATGGCCGTCACCATAGCATCATTGAAAGATATGAAGTGTCAGTTTCCCAAATGAAAGTGGATATTTTCAGCTAGATTCACGTCTTCCCGGATTTGACTACCGACTTTGACATTTTCCCAGATTGAATCACTCAAGTGTGACGGGTGCTGTTAACAGAGCAGGACATGCTTACCCTTCCGGACCACCTGATGTCGCTCTCAGTTTTTAAGGGAGTTCACACTGTAAGTGCTTGAGTTTTTTGTGTTGTCTCGTATATCATTTTGGTTTTGTCTTTGTTAGTGATGTTTGTGGAACCGATTTGTCCTTGTTAATGTTTGAATACTAAGGTTTTTTCAAAAACATTTCAAAATTTTACCATGGTACTGTTCGAGGGTTAGAGAAGTAACACGTACCTTGGATTTTTATTGGTTATGTCTAAGGGTTAGAAAATGACATTAACCAATCAGCTACATGTATCAAACAGATCCTTCAAAAACACATTTGCCTCACTTGCAGTGTGACGGGTGCTGTTAACAGAGCAGGACATGCTTACCCTTCCGGAGCACCTGATGTCACTCTCAGTTTCACTGGAGTTCACACTGTGAGTGCCTTTGTTCTGAATGTTGTGGTTTCAGGTTCTGTTCTTTGTGTCTTTCTGGCGTCATTGTTTTTGTGTCTAACGTCATTGTTTTCTGTGTTCTCGTTTTTGCCCTGTCTTTGGACTTCGATTTTTGTGAATTTCACCCCTTTGTTCCTTCGGTATTCTACTGCCGTTGTTTGATATTGGCTTCATTGGATGATCTTCGTCTGAATGTTCCCTCTGTTCCAACAGTGTCTTGTATCGTTTTCTCACTTCTTGTGATTTTGAATCGAGTAGGGCGCCCGTCGAGGGGATTGCTTTGAGAACGTCGTCGATCATATATCTCATCATCGATAGACTGAGCACAAACTGCTACGGACTTAACCTTTCGACCTTTGGTCAACACACCGGATGTTGGCATATTGCTAACTAGTTTGATAGAAACCAAACTGAACACGTTGAAAAAAGAAACACGGAATTGTATTGTAGAAAAATAGAGAAAGGGGAAAATCCTAAAAAAAGTAAAAATAAAATAACAAGGTATATATGTATACATTTTTTAGACAGCAATTCTGATCTGTGCCAATATCTTTGTGAAAGGAAACAGTCATACTTAAACCTTAACACCTATGTTTCTTCTGTATAAAAAAAGAAAGGAAATGGTGATAAATTTCAAGAAGACAACATCCCATCTCCAGGTGAAAACAATCGAAAACAAATCATCTAGAGGTCACCGCACGGTCCTCTTTAGGAACCATATACCAAGCTCTTAATGGCTCCAAAAAGTGAAAAAAGTGAATAAGTCAATGGGAAAAAAATCCACATCTAATAACCGGAATATCAGAAAAAAAAATTGTTTTTGGTTATCAAGACAAGGAGAAGATAATGACTGACATATTCGTGATTTGGACAGACGCAAAAATAACGGCGGGGTAAAACTCGTTTTCTTGGATCCAAACCCTCCACTTATGTGTTTAAATGGCTAAAAAATAAATACAAAAAATGACTCACAGTAAAAATCAAACTAGAAAAAAGTCCTACTTATCTAGACGAGTACTTTTACAATGAAGTACATAAAACATGAATACAATACACATTGGTACTGTCCTGAAAAATACTATTTAGTCTGTTAGTCCCTGAAGGCATTCACCAGCCCAATAGTCAGTACTTCGGTGCTGAATCGAAAGCCAATATGATTTCAAAACTTGCAATATCTAAATTTTGTTGAAAACTAAGGAGTATTTCCCTCATGCAAAGCTCTGTTCTTAGCTGATTTTTGCTTTCCGTTTAGATCATATTGGTTATCTGTTCTCTATCAGTTTTTTTAACATCTTTGAGTTAATGGTCTTTTAAATGTTAAGTTTTTTCTGCACTGAAGAAAAAAAAACGTTGTCTAAATGGTCATATCCAGAAATCAAATTTATAGTCAGTTCGGTATTTAGTTATTTTGTCAGAGAAAGGAGATTTTCATAAAATCTCTTGCGATTTCATATTGCTATTAGTTCAAAGAACCCAATTTGCATTTGTTTTACCAATAGGTATAAAGGTGGTTTACTGGTGCCAATAGGTATAAAGTGGTTTACTGGTGCCAATATGTATAAAGTGGTTTACTGGACGTGCCAATCGGTATAAAGTGGTTTACTGGTGCCAATATGTATAAAGTGATTGACTGTGTGTTTTATAGAGGTAATGACGCTTTACAGAAATTTTATATTAAAGTTACTTTAATATTTCTTAAAACAAATCGACAGCCGATTTTATTTAAAAACTTGTAATATCTAAATTTAAGAAAATTTTGGATAAAACTAAGGCGTTTCTCCATCTTTCATAGCTTTGTCCTTAGCTTCTTTTGGCTTAGATCATTTTATGAACGTGTCAGCTTTTAGTCATTATTCGGTTCACGGATTTCCAAATGTTTGGATTTGATCTGCACTGAACAGACATAAGTTGGCTAAATGGCCATATACAAAAACTTAATTAACAGTGACCACGGTATATTTTGTTATTAAACTACTTGAAATATTTTATTTCTTTATCTGCAAAGATAAGTTACTACAATTTTGATGCTCACTTGTTCCTTATTTTAACAATGATTAAAAAAACTTATCCCCTATCACCATTTTGAGCAGAGTGTACTGCTAAATGTGGAGCAACGTTCCATCCATATATTATCTTTTTGTGTTCATGGATGCGGGTTTGTTTAGCAAACATAAAATTAACTTGAAAGTGTTCGTACAACTGCTTTCATCCGTTTTCTGACAAAAAGGCAAACACAACATATAAACAACCACAGGGCACTCATCGAGGCAATTGCAAATCACTTTATAAGTAACTTCGGTATTTAGTTATTTGTATAATAATAAACAATTACCACCCTAGATAGTGTGTGACCCAGCGGTTTCTCTCCCCGAGATATTAAGGTCACCCGAGAGCTTGCTCGAGGGTGACCTAAATTTCGAGAGGAGAGAAACCGCTGGGTCACACACTATCTAGGGTGGTAAATGTTATATTATATCGAATTTTCTTGTTCACCGCTTGACCTTCCTATGCGACCCAATGCTAGTCGGTTGACCCAGCGAAATCTCAAATGTCATGTGACACGATTTGAACAAATCAGATTATAGATATTTAAATGAGTAAATAATATAACAAGATATGTGGGCACTATTAACATAATGATCAGAATAACATTTTGAAATTATAAAAGAATAAAATGCAAAAATCTGAAAGTATGATAGTGTATTCATTTGAGATATTCTCTCAAGAACAAATACACCATAACTAAAATGTATAGAGCATACATCTCTCGCATAGGGAAACTCTTCTATGAAAAGCCTGGAGATTTGAATTAAACAGCACCTAACATTCTCTTGTTATTTTCGTCTCTGAATTAAAAAAGGTAACTTTCAATGAAGTATTGCTACTTTAAAATACAGGCCGATATGGGCTTAGACTTAATAAAGAACATTACAATTTTTTTTTGCAGAAATCAACATATTTGAAAATTAAACAAATAAAAAATGTAATAGATATTTCAAATATCCAAGTTCTATTCCCTACATAGTTAGCAAAACACTTGTTTCTATACTCCTCGATATTAATTTGAACGGTTGAATGAAAACGTAATTGTACACAATTCATGAAAAAAACAAGATGTGTTTGTGAAACACAACATATGCCCCCAGATTCTACAGTAAAATATATGAAAATACCAAATTTTACCAATTTTTGACCTCTGTGACCTTGACCGTCGACCTAATTCTTTTGCATATTGATCATTCGTTCATATCACGTTCCTTTAGACAAGACCTATACACTTGCCAAGTATTAAAAGTCTATCTTACATAGTTCAAAAATTGTTTATTACCATAAAAAGATCCAATTCAACCCCTTTATTCTGAAACAGATGAAGCCCATTTGGGCCTCTTGTTTATTTGCATGGTTTTACTTGTTAAATGTATCTGGTTAAAAATGCTATAAGAAAACAATACAGAACAATACTGCCTCAAGATCAAACAAAAAATTTAAATATTCATTTTTTCCATTTGATCCCCTTTGGGCCTCTTGTTTCTCAAAAACAGTAACTGCTACTTCAAATCTGTTGGCACGCTACAGTTGCGAAATTTTATTGGCAATAACATAAAACAAACCCCGTCTTAATAGGATAAATGATAAGGATTCTACGGTCAAATATGTGAAGACAGCCAATATCACCTCTTTTTGACCTCTGTGACCTTAACCATTGACATCACCTAATTTTTTTTGCATATTTATGTTTCTCTTTAGTAGACCAATACACTTGTCAAGTATGAAAAGTCTATCTTACATAGTTCACAAGTTATAGCCAAGGTTAAAGTTTCGGACAAACAGACAGACAAACAGACAGACACACAGACACACAGACAGACAGACAAACAGACAGGAGAAAAAACAATATGCCCCCGATCCTTGATCTGGGGGCATGAAAATAAAGTAGTTTGTATCTGACTCACAAATATTTGGTAAAACCAAGCAAACGCTTTTATTGGTTTTAGAAATAATTCATGGGCGCCGTTGGTTTGTTGGAGATTTACATATGGGTGGCCATTATTTTCGTTAATATTTTACCCAGAGCGTAGACTACAAACCACCGGCGAACATGAATTATTTCGATTCTAATATGACATTTAATGGTCGAGGCAGATAATGGTCGAGGCAGATATAATGTATACGGTAACGGCAGCCATTACAAAAGATTTACTGGCGTTTTTGTGCACAAAACATATTATGACGTCGTCTATTTCAGCGTAAAGACTGTTGTGACGTCGCTCATATGTAATTGGATATTCTAATATGAGAACAATGGAAACCATGACGACTAGCCATATGAAAATCTCCAATAACATTATGAGCAACTTCTCAACAGACTTTACGCTGAAATTGACGACGTCACAATATGTTTTGTGCACAAAAACGTCAGTAAATCTGAAGTAATGGCTGTAGTTACCGTGTACACTATAGGTCCGCCCAGATCATGAAATGTCATATTAGAATCGAAATAATTCATGTTCGCCGGTGGTTTGTAGTCGATTTACATATGGGTGTCCATTATTTTCGTTTATTTTACCCCTCGCTCCGCTACGCTACGCTCTGGGTAAAATATTAACGAAAATAATGGCCACCCATATGTAAATCTCCAACAAACCACCGGCGCCCATGAATTATTTCTTAATTTACATATGTCTAGTCGTCATGGTTTCCATTGTTCTCATATTAGAATGTTTTTCATTTTGAAGTCACCCAGACGATTTCAACAATTAATTTTGCTCATACCTCATAGTACGTTCAAGACGACCCCGCTGCCACCGGTGGTTATTCTTATCAAAATTTTAATATCACCCTTAACTCATTTTCCTCTCATTCATGTCGCCTTTTAATTAATATAAGATGTGACCCTTAATAGTTTGGCCCCGTTTCTTATCTATTTCTACTTTTGATTTGAGTTTTATTTTTAGTTTTTCAGCTGTGTTGTGTTGGTCTTGCTTTTGGTAGTGCGTTCACCTGGTTGTTTATCTCACTATTTTATCAAAAAACTCGATTGGTCAGTGAAATTCAACATACCAATTTTCATACTCATGGTTTCAGTGGGGGATCCACTTGTCAGTGCTGTAGGTATTATTATGTTTTATTGATACTGTGATATCTTAGTTTTGTCTTCGTCGATGATGTTCGTAGTAGAGATTTGTTCTTGAAATTGTCTGTATAGCCCTTTCCATAAAGTGTTGTTATCTTTTCCTGGATTTGAACTCTCCCATCAAATGGAGGTACAAACACTCTTCGCTTCCGGTTATCACTCGTCTGGTTGGCTAACAACTTAAACCCTGAATACATTTTTAGTGCGGTGTCACAGTAAATGTAAAGTGTTGGGCTGATAAATGATAACCGGAACTGTTTCATTGTATTTAAATGCCGAAACTGAAGAGCGGACTACATGATTTTTCGAAAAGGCCTTTACTAATAGATAAACAGATTTTTTTCAAACTTTCATCTTGACTCTCTTTAAGTAGTAACATGTACCATTGATTTGAAATGATTTTGTCTAAGGATTTGAAAACTACATTTACCAATCAGCTACCTAACAGATTTTTCACACCAATTTTTAGGTAGCCATGTGCCGCGTGCAATGCGTGGAGCAGATCATAGAAAAAAGAAGGGAAACGGGGAATGTGTCAAAGAGACAACGACCCAAAGGGGAGTAATAACAACTCAAAGCCACCATAAGATCTTCAATGAACGGTGAGAAAATCCCACACCCAACGGCAGGTCGGAGTCGGCCCCTGAATAAAGAGTAATCAAGTTCTGCGAAATAAACATCATCCTAGACTCCTATAGACATAAAGTAAACTAACTAGAAAAAAGACAAGACACACAAAGGCTTAATAAATTTCCTGACTTAGGACAGGCGTTAACCTGCTTACCATCCGAGGTACCTGGTTTTTATGGAATTCACCAGCTGCAGAAGTTTAGTATTGTGGTGTTCTCGTAAATTTTTGTTTATTTGTTCTGTCTTTGTCATATTGTCTATATTTGTGTTACAGATAAATTGTCGTGTTTTTTTTATTTCTAATGAGGTGTTTTTCTCAATTTTTCAGCATTTTTGTTTCGGTATTTGTCGATGTATTCCAAATGAAGGGATATGGAGTAAATACACACGAGACAACGTCTTGCAAATGCATGGTAAGACAAGCAATGGAACAACGCTTTTATTGTTGTTCTTCACCTTGAAGTCATCATGAGGGCTTCAACAATAAGCTTTGCTCATACCTCATATTAAGTTCAAGACGGTCCCTTGCATCGGTTTGAAAGATGTAGAGCAACGCTACATCCATGTTATTACATGTCATGGATGCGGGATCGTCAACAAACTGATATTCAACTTGCAATGTCTTCTTGCAATCGCTGTCATCCGTTGCCCGACAAAAAGACAAACAGAAGATAATCACAACATAGTACATCAAAATCTCTTTTAAATTCTTTAGACATAATTTTTATTATTTTATGAAGTTCTGTCATCAAGGTTATTTATAATTTCAAATTCCTCATTTGTGAAAACAGTCTACTTGAATATTTCAGAAAACCACCAATACGTATTGATATTGTTTGTGTTTCCTGAAGATTTTATTGTTTCGGGATGACAAGAACATTAATGGATTACTAGAATTTTGCAAACTTTATTTGTGTAGGTCGTACAAAGTCGCCTCAAACACTACGATGTCGAAAGCCTGTTGTTAAATGCACAAGAAAACATAAGAGAATAATAAAAAAATCAAGTGTATTGAATCAAGGTAGACAATCAGACCCTAGAGCTGCACGAAAATAACTGCACAAATAGTATCAGACTGATATTGAAACAAAACAAAACTTTTTCGTTTTGTAATTTTTATTAAGACTCATTAGAAGACAAAACAAGAAACAACAGATTCAAAACAGAACACATATTTTTCAGGAACACCCGAAATTATCTTTTGTAATATATTTGATGTACTTATGTTATCTAAATGTTTTATTTTTCATACTATTTTTCTCACTTTTGAGACAGAACAGTTCCTAATTTTAGCGGTGTGAGATTTCCTTTTCTCTCCTATGGGATCGAGATATCTCGTGATTTTGGGGGTGTGAGATATTAAGAATCTAACACCAGGGGAAGTGCGAGACAGGAGAATCTCAGACACCCAAGGGTAAGATTTCCAGTCTCGGACGAAGCTTGCTGAGTCCGAGATGATTGAAATCTTACCCGAGGGTGTCTGAGATTCTCTTGTCTCGCACTTCCACTGGTGTTTGATTTTATTTCTCACTGTATTCCCCCTAAAATATACTAAAATCCACACGAAACTGTCGTCCCCTTTCGTCTGTTTACGCAAGGAGTTATGTCCCTTTTTGTAACGTCATAAAATCAGGAATGTACACCCGAGCGCGCCATATTTTAAAAGCCGCTTTTTCTTGTTTTTTCCAATGAAATGTTACTACAAACGATATAACACGTTTATAACACGTATATTGAATACACTTATGATCACTAATGAGGACAGATGTAGACTACAGACTCTTATATGCAAAACACGATATTTGCCGGTAAATATAACCGGGTGGATCTTGGCCATATTAAATAATAAACTCCATCTCAGTTTACGTAGGTTTATTTGCGTTGTTAAGAATATCCAACAAATAACAAGTAAATGGAAAAATGACCCTGTAATATAAATACAATGAATCAATACAAAGAAAGATAACTCTAGCATGTTTTAGAAAAATAGCCAAAATAATATGAAACACTCACTATGTATTAAATCATATATTCTATATAATAATTCTGTTGATTATTAACTTGTTTCTTTGGTATTCTATTTGTGAGTGACAAATATAGAAAATAAAGTAAATTAGCTTATTCAATCAGTAGTATATGATAATATCTGTGCAGGTCATTTAAATTAAAAATAACATAATAAACATGGTTAAAGCTAAAGCAAAGCATTACTGGAGCATAACACAAAATGCAAATGTAAGCTTGTGAAGCACAAAAATTACACACAGAGCATAAAAAGCACATTGAGCATAAAACATAAA
Organism: Modiolus philippinarum; assembly: GCA_002080025.1. NCBI lineage: Eukaryota > Metazoa > Mollusca > Bivalvia > Mytilida > Modiolidae > Modiolus > Modiolus philippinarum. The sequence continues at coordinate 4,008 of MJUU01052625.1, read as the reverse complement.
CAAAGCAAACAAAACCTACCATGTATGAGGTACAAAAGGTCCTCTAATCAAAAATAGACATCTCTTCAGTAGGTTTTTTTTACATCACTCCAGATCAATAGATCAACACATGTAAATATCTGGAAAGAAGAATATCTTTATAACTATTTGTGTTTATAATTACTAATAGTCAATATTTGACTATCTTCACATATAAAACATATATACAAAATACAGTTTATTTATGTACATTTAACCTGGGGTTTAATCCT
>MJUU01052621.1:14735-28068 GCA_002080025.1 Modiolus philippinarum | reverse complement strand
ATGATTGATGTGCCACATGTAGTTTCTCAGATATGAACCTTAACACAAACTTTAACCAGAGTCACTGAAGCATAAAATGTAGGTCAGAGTGACCCAATTATTATCCGAAGCAGCATCACTCTCCAAGACACATCTACTGACCAAAGATAATTGATGTGCCACATGTAGTTTCTCAGATATATACCTTAACGCAAACTTTAACTGGAGTCATTGAAGCATGAAATGTAGGTCAGAGTGACCCAATTATCATCTGAAGCAGCATCACTCTCTATGACGCATCTACTGACCAAAGATGATTGATGTGCCATATGTAGATTCTCAGATATGCACCTTAACGCAAACTTTAACCTGAGTCATTGAAGCATGAAATGTAGGTCAGAGTGACCCAATTATTATCCGAAGCAGCATCACTCTCCAAGACACATCTACTGACCAAAAATAATTGATGTGCCACATGTAGTTTCTCAGATATGAACCTTAACGCAAACTTTAACTGGAGTCATTGAAGCATGAAATGTAGGTCAGAGTGACCCAATTATCATCTGAAGCAGCATCACTCTCCAAGACGCATCTACTGACCAAAGATGAGTGATGTGCCACATGTAGTTTCTCAGATATGAACCTTAACGCAAACTTTAACCTCAGGTGGGACGAACGGACGGACGGGCGAGATACTATATCCCCTCCCCAACTTCGTTGGGCGAGGGGATAATAAAGGGATAAACATAGTAATCAACAATTACAGAGTTCGCCTCCTTATGGCACAATGTCATGTGCACAGCATCAAAATTTTGCCTGGATGTTGACCTACCATCAGAGTTGCATGCATAAGCAAGGTTACATGATCCTACCATGTATAGTAACTGAGATCTGAACTTGTCCAAAAACTTGAATGTAAATCACTCATGCATAAAATATAAGTCAAAGTGACCTACTTTTGCCTGGATGCTGATGTACCATCAGGGATGCATGCCCATGCAAGGTTACATGATCCTAATATGTAGTGACTGAAATCTGAATTCGTCCAAAATCTTGAATGTAAATCACTGATGTGTAAAATATAAGTCAATGTGACCTACTTTTGCCTGGATGCTGATGTACCATCAGGAATGCATGCACATGCAAGGTTGCATGATCCTAACATGTATAGTGACTGAAATCTGAACTCATCCAAAAACTTAAATGTAAATCAACCAGGCATAAAATATAGGTCAAAGTGACCTAATTTTGCCTGGATGCTGACCTACCTTCAAAGACGCATGCATGTGTAAGGTTACATGATCCTACCATGTATAGTGACGGAGATCTGAACTCGTCCGAAACCTTGAATGTAAATCAATCAAGCATAAAATAAAGGTCAGAGAAACCCAGTTTTCTTGGAGGCTGTGAGATAGCCCAAGATGCATGCACCTGCATGCAAAGTTTGATGACCCTATCATGCATAGTTGCGGAGATACATGCCCAAATACAGATGCGGATGTTGGTGGTACTCCAACAGTCCGCCTCAACGTATTTGAGGAGAACTAAAAACTAAAAAAAAACAAATAATTGGTAAATTTCTGTTTATCTATTATCTATTTTGCATGTAAAAGTCAGGTCAGCAGTTGTAAAGTCAAATTAAAAAAAAATAATGTAATTTGAAAGGAAAGTTTTAAACAAGGGAGGCAAACTGTATTTACCTTGAAAATCCTCTCCTGTCTCCCTTGTACCAAGGGGTGGTAATGACGGGAATAAATTTCCTGGAGACACATTTACTGGAGAATTTGGTTGTTTCCAAAATGACTGTGGTAATGCTCGCAATCGCATCGGTACAGATTCTGAAAAAAAAGTAATGAAAAATATAAATGAAAATTTGATAGCATGCTTGCAGGTATAAAAGCGATTCTTAAGGATTGAGATTCAACACACATTGCAGCTGTAGGAATACAGGATAATATATTTATCAGCTGTAATAATCATTAACCCTCAAGAACTATCTTACTTCTGCAATAAAATTGCAGAAGTAAGATAGTTCTTGAGGGTTAATAAATGGAATAACCTATCTCTATAGGGTTGAACAGCTTTAAATGCCATAGAGGTGACTGAGATAGAGTTTTGTTATTACATGTACATGTAGGAATGTGGCTACATCACTTCAAGACATCTGTGTCATGTACTAGTACCACTGTTGTTGACTCCTGACATTGACTTTGAAAGGTCAAATTAGTGTTCAGAGGAGCAACAGAGAGTCATGGAGTTGAAATAATTGTAATTGATAATCCTACATGTACATTGTATATAAGTACATGTATGATAAGAATTCAATTTGAATTAAGCAAAATAATGACTGACTTGAGTTTTGTGGCATTCTTGTTCATTTGTTTTGTGTTTGTCATGTTGTCTCAATTTATATTAAATTGCCATTTTTTATTTTAAAAATTCCCCTTTCTCTCTTTTGTTTTCGGTATTCATTGCCAAATTTGTTACATAAACATGATAAATGCATGTATACTTTGCATGATACATAAAATTTTAGTTAGCAAAATTTACAGGTATCATGATTGAAGCATTAATGCATAAACTTGGATCTTTCAGAAATTTCTGTTTACTAATCAATTAACATCAGCAACATCTTCTCCAATTATGTGTAAACATCACAATCTCATGTGTACAGTACAATAAAAATTGAAGTTGTAATTAATTTTTTAAACTTTCAAAACATCAAAAACTGGGTATACTCAAGTGTTTAAAAGATCATAAATGAAAACTATTTTTGGTAAGACTAATTGTTTTCAATTCATTAGTCCCCGGCCATTAGTCATTTAAATTTCATGACAACCTTCAATAACTAGTACACCTTCAACCACAAAGTCAATTTCCATTTTATTTTCAATCAACAATGACATTATTTACAAACAAAGATTTTTTAAGGTATTGATAAAGTTATGGAGTTCTTTTTGTTTGGTCTTTGAAGTGTTTTTACAAAGAAAGTAAAGGAAATAGAGGTCATGATAACATCGACCATGACTAACATAGGTAATCAAATACCCGGTCAATAGACAAAGACAGTTATATGTTGGTAGTATTTTGTATTCCATTATGTATATCAAATTTGTACAATTATAATAGGTCGTTTATTTTTAACATTAATTTGTTTAATATGTCCAACAATTTCAAATATTTATTCAATTATTCTTCAAAAAGCCAATATTTTAGATTACAATAATTATTGAAATTTGTATATACATGTATAGATTTGTTTATTATAAAATTAAAAGTGGAAATGTATCATTACAAAAATACCTACAATGTAGACTAGAGAAAAAAGATTGTCAAACCATTTCTTTTTAGACTGTAAAATTTATGAGATTTACCCTGGTTAATTTTTTGAAATTATATATAGGAGATGTACATGTACATTCTGAATTTGAAGATATATGTCACCTGTTGATAAACTTAACTTCATTTTAACTTCATACATATTCCTTTTATCATTCTAAATCAGTCATTAGAATTTATGGCGGATTTCACAGATGATTAACATATTTTATTAGCAATTCTTCAATGAACATACCAATATTCCTCTAGTAACACCTATTAAACTCCTGTCTGCTCGTCAAACAATCAAGCTTCTGTCCTTAGCTAATTTGGCTTTACATTTAGATCATATTGGTTATTTGTTCTCTATCAGTTTTTAAACATCTTTGAGTTTATGGTCTTCCAAAGGTTTAGATTTTATCNGTATTTAGTTATTTCTATAGAATTCTATTGTATACCAATTTGTCATCACTGGGGTATAAAGGTAAACCCCTTCAGGCAGCACAAATTGTTAAACAATAGAATTCTATAGAAGCTTGATTGCTTGACGAGCAGACAAAAGACAGGAGTTTAGAAGGAGTTTTATAGGTGTTACAGTACAGCCAGAGACTTACCGTGAAAAATCACTGTGATAGACGTATCACTATGCATAGTGAAATCTGTATATTTTATTTCCTGTTTGATCTGCCAAAATGCTTTCTATTGCATTTAGAGTGGTGCATTCTGCCACTTGATATGCAAAAGAAATTATGTGGATAGATCAAGCAGGAAAAAAGATATATTCATTTAAGAATTCAGAGTGATATGTCTATCACAGTGATTTATCATGGTAAGTCTCTGGCTGTACTGTACTAGAGGAATATTGGTATGTTCATTGAAGAATTGCAAATAAAATATGTTAATCATCCAGGAAATCTGCCATAAATACATCATGTAAGGTAGGGCCCACAAGTATCCATATGGCACCCCTTTCATCTGTCTAAAATCTTCTTGAATGTACTTGTAATTTTTATAAGACACATAAAGATAGAGGAGAAAGTTCAATAAAGAAAAAACTTGCCAACATTTGCCAAGTGAAGATTTTACTTAAATACAATGTATGATTATTATACTTCATACATGGGCAAAACTGGACTTTTGCCACCCCAAATAGGTACATTGTATATGTTTATTAATTTAATCAAAGAGGTGCCATATGGATCCTGTACATGTACATGTACAAATGTATAGTATCCAAATGAGTTTCCACAATAAGCTCACCTAAAAGCATGATGTACATGTCTATGTTCTAGTATTATATAAATGATTTTGCTTGGTTTAAAATCATTGTCTTATGGACATTTGACCCATTCCTATACTGGTATTACTTTAACAATCAGTTTACATCACCATTATCATGATTACAGCCCTATCTTAAATTAATGAACATCCAAGGGCTACCCCAATACACATCCCAGGACAATTTGCCTTGTAATGTTTACTTATCAATAATTAAAATACTGGTCAATTGTCTCTGATTTATACCTGTACCAATACACATTTCCCAGGTGTTAATAAGATATTGATCTATATAAGTTTCACAACATCAGTTATGAGTCAATATTTCAGGATTTCCCATATATTTCTGAGTCTTACTACAATGATAAAATCAATGATTCTATTGTCAGGGATCTCATTATAACAGGTGAAGGAGGAAAAATAGTATAAGATCGTGATACTTAATTATACCCTGATCTACAGATCAAAAAATAGAGCAGTGCTCAAGGTCCCCCGCCTTAGAGTTGTATGTTCCTTTTACCTGAAAAACGGTACAAGATGAAAAAAAATGTTTGGGGAGAGTTTTATTGCATTTTTCACGAGGAAGCATTTGCAAAAAACCCCATCAAAATCCGATGAAAAATAAAAAAAAAAATTTTTGGCACCCCCACCCCCCCAACACCTTTGACCCCAATTATCTTGAAAACGGTAAGAGATACCAGAAATCTGTTGGCATTCGTATGAAAGCATTCATTGAGAGGAATCTAATGGAAAAAATCCCATCGAAATCAGATAAAAAATAAAAATTTCCCACACGGACCAAATTTTGGTGCAATAAATTTTATTTTTAGAAATTGTGACCTTGACCTTTGAACTACTGACCCCAAAATGAATAGGGTTCTTGCCCTTCCATATTCCTTCCATCTGTATAAGTTTTGTTTCAATCGGGCAAGGGATACTTAAGTTATCATCCGGAAACGAAATCCGGAATGACGGAAAGGCGAATTCTATAGTCCCCCGCTTTCGCGAAAGGCGGGGGACAACAAACATACATGTACTAGTATTAAGTCAAACCTGTCCAAACACTTAAGGCATACAGTAACACATGGTAAAGGACCTTTTTATGATTAGAAATACATTGTATGTCACATTTACAGGACTCTGCATAAAAAACTAAAAGATAAAGCAAGACAAGGAATTAAAAGGCTTTTTTTGCTCACATTCACATTTTCATTTTCAAGTAACATATATACTGTATCACATTTAGGCCTGATGAGTGATTCAGGCGAATTGCATTTTTCTTATAAAGGGGCATAACCTTATAACATGGAAATTTAAAGTATTATAATAACAGAAACAAGCATTTAATCAATGTTGAAATAACAAAAAATGTAATTGTTACATACAGTACAGAAAGAGTGGTACCGTGACAAATCACCGTGATAGACATGTCCCACTCTGAGAGTGATACTGAATAACTTTTTATCTTTAAGAGATGTGACAATTATTTTTTCTGCATTTTAAGTGGTATAATACACCACTCTTAATACAAAAGAGAGTAGGAAATGATCTCAAATAGGAAAAAAGATATTTAGATCCACTCTCAGAGTGGGACACGTCTATCACAGTGATTTGTCACGGTACCACTCTTTCTGTACTGTACATGTATATACATGTATCATGTATCATGTATATATATGTGATTTTAAAGCAACATGGGTAAAAATCATTTAGTTAAGGTGGTACGGGGGTCTAAAATTCTGTCAGACAGATTTTTCTGATTTTTTCATGATTTACCCTTTGCTATTAGAGCATATAAAAAATAAAATAAAAATAAGGGGTCACCGGCCATATAAGAATGAAATATGAAATGTAAAAATCTGCTATTTTGGTTGAAATATTAGGGAAAATTAGCGAATTTAAACAAAATTTTAAATTATTTTAGTTACATCAGATAGAATTTTTAAAATTTGGTAAATTAATAGCTTATACACTGTCTTTCAATTTCCATGAAAAAAAATTGGGGGTCATCGAACTTATTTTTTAATAAATTGCAAAAAACTCATTTTTTCCTATTATTTCTATACAAATTATCTCCCCTTAATAAAACAGGAGTAAGCTGAAAGGTTCAATATTTTACGTGGTGACTTAATAAAAGTGGTATATTTCATCAAATTTAACTATTATAAGACATTGAAAATGGTTTCGTCAACGTTCCCATAGTGAATTCCATTTTAAGTCACATGCGCAAGAATGATGTGCAATTTTAAACTCCCGTACTACCTTAATGACATTTTCCACTGAAGTGCATATCCACGGCTGGGAAACTTGATAGTCTCAACTGAATTTTACTACCAGGAAGTTAATTAATACAAAGTGACAGACGTGGACCCTGTTTTAAAAATCGGGGAATGTCACTCAATGTAAAACTGGTCAAAGATCTAAAATACAACTAAAACCATATTAAAGTCTGCCTTTTAAGACAGAAATAGTGTTTATTGTTGTCAGCCGCTTAGGGGCGATTCTAAAATGCGGACATAAAGAAAAAAACTAATTTACCATTGTTACTCGAAAAAAAGAAAAGGGTTTTTGATTGATTAACACTTATTTTATAAATTTATATGGAGTGACATTCTTTGATTTTCTTGAACTGCACTTATTAAGTGTAAATCACAGATTTCCGGGCGCCAGTTTTTGTTGCTGTGAACATCGAGTTTCCCAGCTGTGTATATCATAACAATTACACATGTAACTGTCCTTTCAGTTCTGGTTTATTGGTAGAGAAATGATAATATTTGCCAAGAAAAAAGAGAAAGACATTCATAAGAAGGAAATTCATAAGGAATAATATCATATTAAATGTATTAAGCATAAGAAAGATGGATTTCACCACTGGACTCCATCTCCATTTATATACTAGTACATGTATAAGTGAATCCTGAAAGGGGTCTCCTTTCATGGTATTAAACTAGTAGAATTCTCAATTTGTGAAATCATGCATCAAGGCTTTTTTTTCGCACAAGGACAGTTACATGTGTAACTGTTATGATATACACAGCTGGGAAACTCAATGTTTTCAACAACAAAAAAAAAACGGCGCCCAGAAATCTGTGATTGCAGTTCGAGAAAATCAAAGAATGTAACTCCATATAAGTTTTGATAAAGAACAGCACATTTACCAAGTATACCATGTCTACAATACAATGTAAATGTACATGTAGACTTCAATAATCAGGTATACATATGTACGTATATACTAGAAGATATATGTGTACATGAATGAAGCAAAGAAAGGTCGACAACAAATATTTCTACCTCTTTTTGGTTTAACTTTAGGTGGAGTTGGTGCTCGTTTCTTTAGACCAGCTTTAAAGTCCATAAACGGTACACGTTCTCCAGTCTTTTTCTTTTTAGTCTTTTTTATTTCATGAGCATGGAATTTAAATCCTGGTGGTCTCTCATACACTGGTCCACTAGCAGTACTACTACCACTTGGAGATGCCACATTTTCATAATCATGATCATGTTCACAAGCCTCACGATTTTGATTTATCGATGTCAAGTTAGATCGCGGACTTGGCGGCAAACTATCACTACTCTCCTCTTCGTCACTTGTCGTAACGAGAGGGCCAGCAGCCACACGTTTCGCACCCTGCGAATGATTTATTCTAGGTGTAATAACTGGTATTACTTCATCCTCAAATTTAATCAAAGATGTTGCACCCTTTTTTCCTCCATGTGTTTTATGCACTGAAGCCGGTGGTAAATCCAACGACAAAAAAGTAGAACTTGACATAACTTAAGTTATCACATGGGAACTCTTCTAAATTTTACTTCCCAAGTGAAAAATTACAAAAGAAATGAATTCTGATGTTGTAGGTCTTTTCTTCCATGTCAGCAAAATTAAATCCTATTTCTGAAAAAAAATTCGTAATGTTATTATCAACAGAAACATCAAAATGTTTTGACAAGACGAAACGTGAACGCGGTGAACGACCCTTCAAAATATAAATGTGCAGTTACACAGCAAGTACGGACTTGACACCTTCCGAATCTTTGTGGTTTATAGACTTTACAGGAACTCTAAACATTTTTTGTCACTTTAAAACCGTTATCTTCCATGGTCTGTTGCTTACAAATTTGCTACCTGAGTTCTAGATCATCAAATTAACGCCATGTTGTTAGTGTTGATGCTGTTGATAACGTAGTTTTCACCATACTGAGTATGTAAGACAGATTTTCATTGGCTCTATAAACAAATGACGTCACCCATTCATTTCGAAGCACTTTGGTCTTCATGAGTTATTCCCCATTTATTTGTTTATTTCGCGGAAAACTTGAAGTTTGGAAAGATGAAAATAATTCAAATAAGAAACTCTGACTAGAGACCTTTTTAAAAAATATTTTATTGATTTTTTTTTATTGAATTTCAAATTCAATTATTTGATGAATGGGGATATCCTTTTCTTTTGACAGCCAAATGACGTTAAGGGAGTACAAGCCTCAGATTTCAGAAGCATTCTATATCCTCGGGTTTTATCCATTTAAACAGTGCTAAAATTTTTTGCACATGGATCACATTTTCTTGGTCATAAGTCACTTTAAAATACATAAAATTGACTGTGTATAAGATTTAATCAGCTTCCAATTATAATTTCATATATTTAAAGGCCTATAAACATCTTATGCAATTTGAATGAAAACTCTAGAGTGATCTGTTTCCCGCCAAAATTTTGACATCTAATATCTAAAAAATTCCTACATGGATTTTCAAAAATTTTTGCTCAAGTTGTTCCATTAGTAGTGCTCTTTAAAACAAAAGGTCATGGATTGCACATCTTTTCCATTCCGGATTTGACTCTTCATTTCGACGAGGTCATCTGGGGTCAACCGGAGGAAAAATGACGTAATCCAACGTTGGAGCAAGGGACAGATATTTTCTACCAACGAATCTTACGTTGTTATTCAACATATAGGTGAAAAATCGTTTTCAACTGACAAAGAAATCCACGAGGAACATTTCCAACCCACAAAATACGAAACTTGAATGGAAATGAAGAAATTACTATCTTCGTCTATCAGCGTCTTAGAACCAGTTTTGTACCAGATTACTCCTTGTTTGGCTAAAATAATGAGCGATCCCGCAAATGCGCAATCGGTGTATTCTAATTACAAAATTTCTCACACTCGTACTCCCTTAACGGTACTTTTATAAGACATTTTATCCCCAGGGGTGGAGGGGGGGTACTCTCAAATTTTACTGAAACATAGGGTCGTCCCAGAGAAAAAAAAATACACCCCAAAATACCAAAATATAAAAGTATATACAAAAATGCCCTAATACATCCCCAAAAAATACCTTCCAAAATCCCCCCCAAAAAATACCAAAGATTTTTATGTTCTGTCATGTGGTTTTTTTATTGACCAAATTGTTTTTGGTCCGCCTGTGTAATGCTATGTTATTAAGACAAATACAACCATTCCTCGGATTGTCACTAAGCTGCCGAAGCCTATGTATAGAACATTTTTGGGGAGTATCCCCCTGGGATTTTATCCGACTTTAAATAAAACTTTAATGCTTTATACTTTATTTTAAGCCGTTCAATAAACTGTAAATATCTAGATGGCAAGCCAAAGTGGACAAAAATAAACTACTTATAATATTATTTACAATCAATTATTATTGTAATATTCATACAAAGAACAATTATAAATATTAACAAATGATTTATTTATATCTATAATTCTTGCTAGTTTCTTGATGTTTATAAACATTTATAATTCAATTATAAATACCTATAAATAAACGTGTTGTAAATATTAAAAATTGAATCATAAATATTAACTATTGAACTATAAGTATTTATAACTGAATTGTTTATATTAACAATTAAGTATGGAATAGAATAGAATAGAATAGAATATGCTTTATTAACCAATCAAGGGTCCATTGAGGACATGATGACAAAACATAACAAAAATAATTATTACAGAGACAAATACACATATATAAATATATATATTTTACAGTATCAAAATATAGTGTATTCATAATATTAATAAAATAAAGTGATCAGAGGGCACCAGCACTGTGGCATTTGAAATATAGAGTACAAATTTTGAGTACAAAGTATAAATATCTGTGAATAATAATTTTTGTATTTTTGTCCTCTTTTGCCTGGTTTATTAATAGAATATTTAATCATAAATATTCATAAATCATTCGTCAATATTTATATTTATCAATAATTAATTATCAATAACTGGTAATGGTTCATTTCTAATATTTGTATTTCACTAATTGTTCATAATTCATTTGGAAATATCCAAAACTTATTTATTAATATTTATAATTCTTATTCATTTCTTAATATTATAATTCATTTATGAATATTCATAATTCATTTAATAACATTAACAAATCATTTATCAATGTTCATAATTCACTAATCAATATTTACAAATCAATTATAAATATTAATAATTCTTTTTCCTTTTATCAGAGACATATAAAACAATATATGTCTCTGAGTAGACATAAGCACCGTTCGGCTCTCATTTGACGAGGCGTCCGACGAGGTGCTATACGAGGTGCTAATGTATTAATACTATATTTCATTGGTTCTCATTTGACGAGGTTCTAATGTTTTAATACTATACTAAGTATTTCGGTTCTCATTTGACGAGGTTCTAATCTATTATGTCTCCCCTCTCAAAGGGGAGACATATTGTTTTTGTTGTTTCCGTCTGTCGTCCGCCCGTCCTTCAGTCTGTCCGTCAGCCCGTCCGTCCGGCCGTCACCAAGTTTGTGGACGCAAATGAGTTCTCCTACATCTTTCATCTAAATTAACCAAGCTTCACATGATTGTTGGATATTATGGCTTGTTGTGCATATCGTCTTGCTGATTGATTTGCTAATTTTTGTGGTTATGCCCTTTTTGACTTAGAAGTTTGCAAAATTAAGATTGTGGACGCCAATTCTCCCATATCTTTCATTGGATTTCAATGAGACTTCACAGGATTGTTGACCTTTATGACTAGTTTTGCATTTTGTGTGGACTGATTAATCGGCCAATGTTTGTAGGAGCTCCAGTGCTGACGCAATGTTAGTGTATAACCACTATATTTTATTGGGTTCTCATTAGACGAGGTGTTAACCAGGTTGCAATGGGGCATTCTCAATCAGGTTTTTCTATGCGATAGACCTTACTGCTTTCGTTGTTTAATGTTAATTGGGTTCTCATTTGACTAGGTGTTACTGTACTAACGCTATATTTCATTGGGTTCTCATGTTAAAATTTCATAGGGCTCTCATCTGCCGAGGTGCCAATGTATTTGTAGTATATTTTATTTGGTTCTCATTTGACGAGTTGCTAATACAATATACTTGTACAGTTTGGAGAATTGTTTTCAATATATGATCGCAATTTCACTGATGGGCACAAACCGTGCACCTCTTTCAGCCGATCTGTTTCTCCACCCATACGAGGCTGAATTCATCGAAGGGCTTCTTTAAAATATAGATAAAAACCGACCCAGTCCTTTAATTTCAGCTTCCGTTAAATAGATGATATTTTATCACTGAACAACCTCGCTTTGTGGATTTTCTTCATCTTATCTATCCAAAAGAGCTCGAATTTAAGGATACTAAAGATACTTCCACTTCGTTTTTTGGTCTTCTTTTAAATAAAAATGGCAGATCAACAATATGTTACTCTTTCATTCTTTCTAATTTAAATTACCGTCCTCTTACTTTGCATTTTTGCACTTGAAAAAAAAATACTTTAGAAATGAAAAAATACAAGAAAGAGCATTACGTTTTGTTTACAATAACTACACAAGTAATTATGATGAATTGTTAGAATTGTCTAAATTACAATCCCTTAAAGTGCGAAGGCTGAAAACAATTGCTCTCGTGAAACATTCAAACTAATTAATAAAAGCTGTCCGTCTTACCTACATGATCTTATAAATATAAAACAACATCAATATTCTTTCATATAACAACACAGCTGTAGTTTCCAAAATCAGAACAACTAGGTATGGTAACAACCTTTTCCGTTATACTGCTTCTAAACTGTGGAATGAGTTGCCAGATCATTTTAGAATTGAAACAAATTTAAAACAATTTTCTTAATTCATGAGTACCTGGTCTGGCAACTCATGTCACTCTAGTGCATGTAAATAATTTACATTTGCTTTGCTTGTACTGCTTTCACATAATAAGCAGGAGATGCTTACTCTACAGGTGCACCTGATCCCACCCATGGTTTTTTTATTGTGTCCGTGTTGTTCATTTCTTCATTTTCCTTTTCTGTGCCGTGCTCATGTTATGTCTTTGTTTCCTTGTTTTTCCAATGTCGCCGTTGTCCCTGGATATTTTGTTTTAGAATGATGGTTCGGTTCTCACTTACTGTATTAACACTTTACCTGGTTCTCATTTGACGAGTTGTTAATGTATTAACACTTTACCTGGTTCTCATTTGACGAGTTGTTCATGTATTAACACTTTACCTGGTTCTCATTTGACGAGTTGTTAATGTATTAACACTTTATTTTATTTGGCTCTCATTAGACGAGTTGTTAATGTATTAACACTTTATTTTATTTGGTTCTCATTTGACGAGTTGTTAATGTATTAACACTTTACCTGGTTCTCATTTGACAAGTTGCTAATGTATTAACACTTTACCTGGTTCTCATTTGACCAGTTGTTAATGTATTAACACTTTACTTTACTTGGTTCTCATTTGACGAGTTGTTAATGTATTAACACTTT
>MJUU01052613.1:0-19874 GCA_002080025.1 Modiolus philippinarum | reverse complement strand
CGATATTGAATATGCCAGGAATAACCTTCTGATGACATTAAATTAGCAGCCAATAACCATATGGATGTTTGACCTTGAACTCTGAAGGTCAAAAGATGATCACCGAGGCCATTGTTTATCCATAAGATTAAATATTGCTACAAGATTAATATTATTGTTTTATGTTTTTTTTTCGTTTGGCACATGTACATACTTTAAATATACTCTGGTGTAAAAGAATACTGTACAGTGACATTGTTCTGACCAGCATTTGTTGTTTATAGCCTTACTGAAAGATAAAAGGAAAATAAAAATCTTTGCTCTAGAGATTAGTTAAATTGAATATTCTTTTTAAACTAAGTCTAAAACGGCGATATTTCACAACTTTTAACTGGTGAAGGTGAATATAGACAGTCGAGATTGAATCCTCCCATGACCCACGAATCTGATATCCATTCGCATCTAGAAGTGTCACAGGCACAACTCTATTTGATAATTAATTTATAATATCAACATATATAAAATAAATAAAAGATACGAAATTCGAATAAGAAAGAGAGAAATATAATCAATAAACAGAAAAAACGACAATTTTGATTAGTTTAATTAAACCCCGAATACCGTTTTCCGTTTCTGATTTGACGAACGTTAAATATCAAATAGCGATTTCCGTTTCTCGCTTCTCGTTGGCTAAAACTATGAATAGCGTTTTCGGTTGAAACTACAATTTCCGATACCGATCGGAAACTATAGGTTTTCGTCGCAAACCCATAGTTTCCGTTCAATTTCAATCGAAAACTAGGGTTTTCGCCGAAAACTTTGTATACCGATCGGAAACACCTAGTTAGCCTGCGGTATACCTAGTATTTTGCACGAAAAACCCTAGTTTTTGTTCGAAATACCAGGTATACCGCAATTTTGTTACTATCGCGTGCCATAAGCATACACCAAAATATAAAAAGCATGTTCTTCTAAAAATTAACAGATACCCTACATCAGTACAATCTACCGAAGATGGACTGAGATACAAGTCGAAATACAGATTTCGAGCGGATTTTGACACAAATTTGACCTTGGAAATTTGAGTTTCGTGACCTTGAGATGGAATATTAAGGTCATATAACATATACCAAAACATAAAAAGCATGTTCCTCTAAAAATAAACACATACCCAACATTAACAATCTACCGAAGATGGCCTGAAATACAAGTACAAATACATATTTTGGGCGGTTAATGAATCAAATTTGACCTTCGAAATTTGAGTTGTGTGACCTTGAGATGGAATATCAAGGTCATATAGCATACACCAAGATATAAAAAGCATGTTCCCCTTAAAATAAACAGATACCCAACATCATTACAATCTACTGAAGATGGGCTGAAATACAAGTCGAAATACAGATTTCGTGCAGTTTTTGACACAAATTTGACCTCGGAAATTTGAGTTTTGTGACCTTGAGATGGAATATCAAGGTCATATAGCATATACTTAGATATAAAAAGCATGTTCCTCTTAAAATAATCAGATGCCCAACATCATTACAATCTACCGAAGATGGGCTAAAATACAAGTCGAAATACAGATTTCGAGCGGTTTTGACACTAAATTTCTTGAATTTCGTGACCTTGAAACAGAATGTATCTGCTAAGCATTCTAATTTTAAAATGGACCAATAAACTCAATATCAATACTATCTACTGAAGAGGGACTGAAATACAAGTAAGAATGGGGGTTTCTGACAGAAATCTGAAAATCACTATCTCAGCAAATTTCAAAATTATTTATTTTTTTAAATATGAATATCACCACTTTTATTTTTTGATATTTTAAATATAATATACTAAACTGGAAGCTCAGTAAGTTTAATGAATTTCTATATACTCAATTTTTTGTAATCAACACTTAAAAGTGAGCAAAATAGGCCATTTTTCCATTTTTCGGAAATTGTCGTTTTTAGTGATTTTTGTTGCCATGGTAACCAAATTTAGACTTAAGTCATTTCATTGCTTTTTATTTCAAAGGTTACATTGACCCATTATCTAATCACTGATATGGTAATAAAACCCCGGTTAATTCGTTTTTTCTTTGACGACTTACTTAGATTTCACTCGTTTTGGCCGTTTTGACAGTATTTTTGAAGCCATATTTGGGGATGACCGGTTACCATAGCAACCACTGCTCGAAACTGGAAAACAAACTTATTTTGTTGTCAGGATTACATATGACCTTTATATACAAAATTTCATCAAAATCTGAGACCCCGCCTTTCCAACCATATGGCAGATTTGATTCTTACAGAGAATGGCTCTTAAGTGCTCACAAATTATATCTGTTCATGAACATTCGCTGTGATATATCAATGTTTAAATGAATGTATTCTCAAGTAATTTTAAAGGATGAAGAATGTAATGTCGTTCTGTTAGAATCAGTTAGATCCTAAAGACCTACTAAAACATATGTTTGAAGCTGTAGTTTGTTGAATTGTTCGATTTTACACGATAATACTCAGCCCTTTTTTTAAATCTATAAACAAGTGTTAAATACCTTACCTTTGTCACCAGGTTTATATACAGGTCGGTCAGTCTGTATGAATAAAGACGATGCCTTGGTGGTTAACTGAACATTTCGCGCTATCTTCCTAAAAGAAACCCCTCCCGATCCAGTCACTTCAATTCTATAACTTCGAGTGTCTCTTGCATTTGATGGAACCTGTGGCAGATTAATTTTTTCGTAAGAGTGTGTGTGTGTGTGGGGGGGGTGTGTCTGTGTGTGTGTGTGTGTAAAATCAAAACATTGTATATTGCTTTGATTTGTTACATTTAGCATATAAATATGTCACCAAAGCATAGCAACATGACCGTGATCTAATTAATTTGATTAACAGGAAATTATATTTCGAAGGGGAGTACTACAAAAAGCAATAAAATGTATCATAATTTTAAGGGGATAGACCTATGGGAGGAGGAGATAACTCCGTTTTTTACTTTTTTTATTACTTACACAAACAAATAGAATCATTACAATAGGTATTATCAAAATTTTAAAATTGTAAAATATTTTCGGCACAGCAAATAAATATTAATTTTGTAAAGAAAACAAATACCCAACATCCAGTTATTTATAATGAGTGCATTTTACTCTACGTTTTTGCAATATAATGAAAATATGTAAAAGTCGGATTTCTTCCTAGGGAGGTAATTTATAGCACAGATTCAGCAATTTTATTGATTTTTACCCACTTTATTGTATATTAAGACAAATTGGGACGGTAAAATTTTCTAAAATTTTGATATATCTTATATATATTATTTTTCTTTCTATTTTCAGTTTTTGGTGAATATTAAACGACCAAATTTTTTACAAGAAGTGTTTAAAAGTGATCAAAATAGAGTAAAAATATCAGCCTATATTATTCAAAACACCCATGTATTTCAGTTCAAACTATTTAATTTACTTTCATTATTCATGCTTACTTTCACACATATCTAAACTACAGAATTTTGCATTTGAAATGATTTAAATCAAATACAAATTTAATTAGAACCAATTTTATACACCACAATCAAGTCCTGAACGGACCAAACAATATGAGGAAACAGGGTATCTTTGATGACCACCAGACATAAAACGGGACGGTAAAAATTGTTGAAAATTGCTGAAAGTCGACATGCACATTTGTAGTTTTAATGCTGAAAATATTAAGAAAATTAAACGAGTGGAAAATTTTAGGCCTATCCAGGTCTACCCCCTTAATATGTTCCATATTAACCATAAGTTGTGCCCAAAATGTCTTTTGAAACCTATATGTTGAAAACAACTTAGTATTGACTGACTTCTATATTGATCTTGTTTATTGTCATTTCTTTTTTGCTAGGGATCCGGTTAATAATCCTTTATTATTTAGTAATTTGTCGCATAACCCAAAATTAACGAAATATTTATTCAAGTATAAAAGGATGACCGAATCCACACATCACGAGTATTCTCTGCACACATTGTGTAATGGGATTCGTTTTTGATGGTGATTCTACATGAAATTGAAAAATTGTATGATTATGCTATATAGAGATCCAAACGTATCAAGGAATAAGTAAAGTATTGTACTTGTACTCGTTGATAACTTGGAAAGAAATCACTGTCATAATATTCTTAATGGTTAGTTGGCAAGTCGCAAGTCATTAGCATTTTGGGTCGCTGATATTCGATGTTATTAGAAAAGAAAACATTTTGCAGTAAACTAGTGGTCGGAGGGCTTGTGAAAAATTGATAGTGCTGTGTGCCCCATACGATACTTTTCTGTAGATTATACACTCAACAAAAAAGTTAAGGATAAAGGTTTTTGATTTCCATTACAAATGTATTAAGATTTGCAACATAGTAATTTGACCAAATCATACACAAGCCATTTAGTCGTGTAAACTTCATGTCTGATGTTTTGAGATTATCAGGTTAGTCACCTGAAAAGAAAATTTTCTGAAATTCCTGAATTTCTGAAATTTGCATTTTACCCCAAAAAATCCCCTTTAAACGAATTAAATTACTTTAAGGAACCAATGCAATGAAGCCCTTTATTCCAAAATTTCTGTGTCTTGATGATTCAAACGACACTGACAAGTCAAAAGGATACATAAAAGCACCATACTCATTCAAAATTACCAAAAGTGGAAATTCTTGTATGGGACAAAATTGGAAACCTAATGTGAATGCCTATTTCTTTGCCACTTTTGTCACAACTTTTAGTGAATCTGTAGACAGTCAAAAGATTAAACAACTCGACAGAAATGTCAAAATAATGATTTTTTGCAAAAACGTGTAATTTTTTTATATTCTCAAAAATGGAAAATTTTGAAAAGTTGAAAATTGCAGAAAATGTTCATTATGGTAAATGTAAACACTGTGTGTGTGTGTGTGTGTGTGTGTGTGTGTGTGTGTGTGTGTGCAAAATTTTATGTTGATTGGATCAGGGGTTAGGTCCATGCTTAAGAAGAAAATAATATGAATTTAAATGAATATGATCCTTCACTTTTTTGCCCGGTGTCTTTGAATTGATTATAATGCCAAAAGTTCAAATAGCATTTTCTTTAAATGTAATCTACCTTTGCGATAAAACTTTGCTATTGAAACTTTTGATTTTTGAAAATTGAATAGTGCAGTTCGCAGTCTTGTGCTCTGTGTTTAAAGCAATTGTAACATCGTAGTGAATGATGGTTTTGTTTCATACAACTGAATCAGTCATGCTTTAAATAGTGGGACGGTGATATTCACAAGAGCCGGTTTACATATTCAGACATTTATTTCGTGTATGCTGTTTGATAATGTCTATTGTGAATATCAAGTTCTTAAAGAAGACAAAATGGATTGCTCAGTACGTTATATAAGAGGGGTTTTTATCGATGCGGAAACAGTGCATAAAGTGGTTTTCGTTGTATAAGATTGTAAGTGCATTGTGTTGTTTTTGGCGAAAATACTAATACAGGTATCTCAGGATCGGAAATTCAACCAATAATTATTCTGTTAAAGAATCCATTGCCCGCTATATGCTTTACAAGTTGTAATACATCACGTTCATAGTATACTGACTATATTCAAATGTAAGTTGTTTTCACAATTAATTGTCTGTGGGTCAAGTATACTCAACTTACCCGTAATTTCAGAACTTTGACATGTCCTGTTCGAGCTGAAAACAAACGGATTAAAATATGTGAAAACAAATGAACGTTGATCTAATTTGTTATATGATTTGTCTGCATGTAATTACGTTTTCTATAAATATGAAAAAGAAAGGAAATGGGGTAAATGTCCAGGAGACAACATCCCATATCCAGGTTAAAACGCCTTAAAACAAAGCATCTAGAGGTTAGCGTACGGTGTTAAACACAGTGAGGAACCTCACACCATATAACATTATTTTAAGCGAGGATGTTTGTGTTTGAATTTATTAATATAGATATATATTTGTCTTTATATAAATTTCATTTGTATATATTTTATTTTTAACATTTTCTGTACAAACAAAAAAGGAACAAAAATCGTTTAGTTGTACTCGCTCTTCACTATGACAGCATTTGAAAACAAAATACACAAACGTTAATGGGTTATGGTCCAACATTATAGAGTCAGAAAAAAAAGTTATTAAATAAGGACGCTAGAATAGTAACCCCTGCAGGTCTTCAGATTTTAGTCAATTTATCGGGTGCAACTGAGTTGTTGAAAGTCTTTGAAAGTTGTTTTGTTTCCTCAACATATGTCATACATGTTACCCGCTTCTTGTCATCTCAGATGAGGTATGAACATGCCTGAGTTTAAAACTATGATTTTTGGTGTTTCCATACCGTTTAAACTTTAGTTTAGTTAGCTTCGTATTTTTTATTGAATAGATCCGTCTTTTTCACCCATTAGATCAAATGTAAAAATATATTCCACGCTGGTGGCTATCTTGCGAGTGATGTTAACTTACAGCACCTATTTTTATGGAGCAACACAAGGAATATTGGCACGTAGTTTAGTTCTAATCGGCAATATAGTTTCAAACTACAACAGAAGAAAACCGAAATAACAAAGGAGTCGTTTTTACAAAAGTCGAAGTCCAATGACATGGCAAGAACAAGATCACAGAAAACTACGACGCTAGACAGCTAGTAAAACAGAAACAAAAACACAACATTGAAAACAAAGGCACTCATAGTTTGATCTCCTGTGAAACTTACAGTGAACATCGGGTGCTCTGGGAGGGCAAGCATTTCCTGTTCTCTCACAGCACTCGTCTCACTGTAAATAGGTCAATTTAAGAAGAAGTCGAAATCGATGTAGTCAAATCCGGGAAGATACCATGCTGGCTGAAAATGTCTGCTTTGGATCGCTGACACTTTCAAAGGAATGAATGAGTCAATGAGTCAATTATTTATTCTTGTTTACCAAGCTAAGTTTCATAGAAGATAATTACATACAATAAGTACATAGATACAATTTGCATGACTTTGTGTAGAAATACAAAATTACAGCATTTGTTACAATGTAACCAGGAGGGGTTAAATCCAATGTCACCAAATGTTATAAATTTACATAATTTTTAAAGCTCAACAAAGATTTGTGAAGACTTCAAATACAAAAGTGTTGAATATAAGTACGAGTTTAATATTCTGCTGACAAATATTTACGATACGCATTTCTAAAAGAATGAATTAAAAGAAAAGAAAACCTTTCTCCAATTCAAACTATGTTCCCGCCAGAAGATGAGTAGACAATGCCAGCCAGAAAAGGAGGCTACCAAGAGAATGGCTGTTCTTTTAATAGTTAGTCGAGATCTTTAAATCAGTTTTCCTAAAAGGACCATTCGAGCACAATAGACCATATCCGACCTATGGTATTTGGATTTACCAGACTACTTTTCAATACGTCACAGTAAAGAGAACGTCACGTCATAAAGCCTAAAACGTCATGAAGTTGGTCACATGGGGCGGACACGTTTGTGACGTAGGGCGGACAAACAACAACTGGTGAATCTGAATACCAGAACTCGGATATGGTCTATTATGAATTACAGTTGAACTTCGATGGCTCAAACAGCAATACCTCGACCACCATGGTTGTCTAGAACCCTTTTTTCTATACCCTTTGTTCTAATTTTAACAAAGTTCGACTTCGATAGCTCTAAAACCCCTCTAGCTCAAACTGTTTTCATCGGTCTGGTTGGTATTCGAGCAATCAAAATTCGACTATGTAGTCAGTTTCAATGAGTTTTCAAATAGAGTCCATTGTAAGATGTGAATAAAAGGACATGGAGTAAATGATATGAGAGAATGAATATGCTTGGGCCATCTTGAATGAAAGTTAGACTTCCGAGACACTTTCAGATTATTTTACCACACGTTCCTATTCTAGGTAAAGTTCCGTAAATAACCTAATACCGAAGTTACTGTAAATTCATTTCTGCATGTTGCTATTTTATCAACTAATGTCTCGTCAGTGCAGATCATTTCAAAACAGTAGAAGTTCATAAAGTGAAATTTGTGTTAAGACTTACAGAGAACAAATAACTATTAGGATCTAAATGAAAAGTTAAAATTGGCAAAGGACAAAAACCATGTTAATAAATATCTATATAATTTTGAATTTATAGAATTCCTTACATCACTCACCTTCATAGTACAGTTGCGTATATGTAATGGTCAGATATTTTATGTTACATGGACTTAAGAGTATTCATTACGAAACTTACCAGATGCGACACTACCACGTACACTTGAAAGCGTTCTATTGTCAAACGTTAACTTTGCTGTAATTAAAGTTCTTCCGACCCGTCTTTTCAGAATATTGACATAGATATCGGCAGCCAGTCCTGCTCTTATCCTTTTTGGCACAGTTACAAGGTATGAACTGAAAATTATGGTTTCAAATGTTCTAAAATATGTTATATACAAATGTTGGTGAATAGACGCTTCTAAAAACAGTGTTGGCAAATAATGACATTTAATTGCGATTGTTTTTTTTAATTATTATTTATTTATTTATGTTATTTTACTATTTTTCTATTTTATGCAGTGTTCTGTCCTTTTTTGTTTCTATTGTTGCTGTCGGTCTGTTATCCGTATTAACAGACTTTTTGAGATTAGAAATAAGAAATTAGGTTGGTGTTTCAGTATTCGTTTGGTCGTTTGACGCGTCTACAATAAATGAAATTCCAGGTTAAGATGACAGTCGAATAGATGCCAATTACAGGAGTTATTGTCAGTTCTAGTCAAATCTTGTGGTTTTTGGTCAAACCTTCAAAGGGAAATAACTCCTACACCGAACAAACAAACATTGAGTATGCACATTTGTTTTAAAGTACGTTCTTCATGTTAAGCCAGTCTGAACAAAGCAATTTCCTACAAATATTTGGTTTATTCCCAAAACTCCTACTTGACTAAACCAACATTCAATCAAGTTTAAGGATTATGGGGCATTCTGAAGGGTACTGCAATTAGGGATACCTGTAATTATATCTGTATTAAGTAGTCATTAATAGGTGAAAAGAGCATGTTCAATGAAAATGATGAAAATTTTGAAAGGAAAATAATTATTGCATGTTCAGATCTAAGAAACAATGACAATCTTTTAAGTAAATAATGGTCAAATTCATGAATTATTATTTGCTGGATTTTCTGTGATTCAAAAGTATCAGAACAACTAAAGACAGTAACTAGTAAATTTATACAATTGTCTGTTCATTTACACTGTATTTTATTCTACTAAATGTTCTGTTCAGTAGGACACTTGTTTGTTTTTGTAAATGTAACTAGTAACGAGTTTTCTTACAAATAATATGGAGGTGTTTGATACTTTGTTTGGTTAAACTTTTAATATGCAAAGTGTGTTTTAATTTCAAAAATGGAAGACATATTTAGTTTATATAAATGTATTCAAATATACTCAATAATTTTTCAAATGCACATCGAAACGAAAACCAAAAATCATAAATCCAGAATGCATATGAATATTAGGATCACATGCAGATACAGAACATTTACTAAAGTAAATCTTAGAAATAAAACATCATATTAACAAACGACAAAATAAATATAGCACAGTATATCAGCACAAAAATACCAGCAAGAGCAGTAAAAATGCTGTGATGGTAAGTGTGTGAACTCCATGATGTTGATGATCCCCGTCTGGTACCGATCCTTGAGTATAGTGAGTAGGGTGTCGATGTTAGGATATTTCTTGGCATGATCGGCGATGACTCCGCATCATAGCAATGTCATTGGCATTCTGTACATCTATGAACATCTAGATTGCGACAAATATGTTCGGGTGCGCCTGTGGGGTCATCTTCTTCACTTAATTGTGTCAGGACTCAATATCACTGTTAGTTCTGGGTACTTTGGTTCCAAAATGGTTCCAAATTGTCTTGTCTCCTTGAACACACTGCTCAGTCCTGTACTAATTAAATGGTTGGGTTATCTGAGTGATGTCATCTTAGTGTACAGCAAATTAATATTTGTATGAGTGGTAGAATGGCACCTCATCATGTCGTCATCGTGGTACCCAAGGCTTGAGTTTCCCTAAAGATAGCTTTGCATAGTGAAAATAGCTCCCGCTTAGTGTGTATTCCTGAAATCAATCTTTTGATTGAATGTTAGGCGGCGATCTCGAAAGTCAAGTGCGACTGTTGTTGAAGGAGCGAAGAATAACTAGGCTGTCTTGCTCAACGTTATACTATGTGCATCAGCTTGTATCAACAATTATAATTGATGAAAACATAAATTCAAGATACTAGTATTTTCAGATTATTTGATATAATTTAGTTGTTTTAAAGTTAACGGTCATGATTTATAATTTCTAATACACTTTTTGTTCAATGAATAATTAATCTACAGTTTATATATTTTTTATTTACTTATATTTTTGTTTATTTATGATTTTTGTTTATTTTTTTTCATTGCCAATTTTTTATTAAACTTATACATATGTAATGCAAAAAAATATATTCTTAAATTTCAGCATTTGATTGTTTTTGCCTGCTATCTGAATGTCTACCTTTTAATTATGTTTACTTATTCATTATAGGTAAAAATAGGTAAACTAACTAATTGGTACCCTTTTGATAGGCCCTTATCCCCCTACCTAATGAGGTGTTGTTCTTGTTCAGTAGGCGTTTTGGGAACACACCAAATATTTAACCGTAGTTTTTTTTTTAGTTTCTTATTTCTAATTTTTTAATAAAAATGTTCATTTATTTTTTAAAGCAATGGGTTCTTAAAAATTAGTTCAGTGTTCAGTTAATGTAGTTTGAATTGTTCATTTTACACTCTGGCTTGAGGTTCCAACTACAATTATCAACGTAATGAACATTCATTGTTGCGTGCTTTAATTCACACATGTGTATCATGGTACGGTATTACAGATTTAAGCCTAGCTGTCTCCATCTAAAAACATCAAGTTATGTATTCAACAATCGATATATTATTAGCAAAGCATTTAACGAAAACATTTTATGCATTATTAAAAATTATTTTTCTAAGGCGATTTGTGTATTTGTTAATTTTTTTAAATCAGTCACTGTTATACGCATTTTGGTATTATTGAATAAAATATTAGAAAGAGATTATATATTCATGTAATAGGATTGGAATATCCTCAGTATTGAATTATAGTTTCTTGCGCAATTAATCACTTACATAGTTAAATCTCACAGAAGAATTTAAAGATCAAAGGATTGCCTCTCGCCAATCTTACACTACAATGCATCCAAAACAAAAAATTCATTCACTTAATTACTTTCAAATAACTTTCAAATCACATTTAAATCATTTATGCACAATTTTTAAGATGATTTGATCGCGATTTATTTATCACATCTGAGACAAATCATAACACAAGAATCAACTGAAAATGATTTCATATCGGTTTGGTCAGGGTCACAATTTGATTATCATTTGGTTCAGAATAAGTACTGTTTTGGTATCTTATCCAAAAATGCAAAATTATTTCAAAATGATACTTAAGTTTTGTAACATACTGGTTTGAAAATGATTTGATAACTTGAACGTTTTGAAAAATGATTTTGTAACAATTTGATGACTTATTCATTATTTAAGGATGATTTTGTAACGATTGTTTACTCTCTGAGAGATAATTCTATAACGATTTTATACTCTAATGATTTACACTGTCATATCAAATATTTTCCCCGATGCATTCAACCAATGTTCGTGCAAGCATTTGAATAATTTGATCAAGTTTGAAAAATAAAAAATGACCATTTCCTATTCACTTTTGTCTTGTTTGGATAAAAAGGTATGAAGGGCAAAGATGATGCATCATATATAAAGAAATCGCCAGTAATTAAGATATGAATATATGATTGGTTTTCCTTGTGGATTCACTTAATATTGTCAGTTTGTTTATTAAGGATTATTAAAGGAAAAAAATATGATTTCGATGTCATATTTTCATAGCTAAGAAAATATATTCTAATACTGAAGAAATTTTTATTTTTAGTTGTTGAAAAATGATGATATAAATACAAAGATTTATAATAGAGGATGTTCCTTTTTGAAGGCAGAAATGAATCAAAATTTGAGCTACATTGTATGTTTTGATTGTTGTAAAGACTCAGTAAATGTTAACCGCTAGCTTGTACAGTCAACTAACTAGGCTACTGACACTGACTGATAACACAGGGATCAACAAAAATAGTCAATTTGACAAATGCCTGTACATTTCACCCATATAACCTATCCTGTATATAGTAGTTTTTTTATTGTGAATTTGTAGTAGTTTGTTTTCAGATTTTTTTCTTATTCTGTTCTGATTTGGTTCAGATTTGTTAATGATTTACTTGTGATTTCATATTGATTTTTTTCATGATTTTGTTCTGATTCCATACTGATTTGAATGTGATTTCATTGTGATAAAATTTCCCATGCAAATGAGTATAAAATTGTGTCGACCAAATTGCTTCCAGATAATGATTTCAAAATGAGTTAGTAACATGATTTTACACCCTGTTTTTTTTTTCGTTTGGGATACTATAAACAAAGATGTAGCACGCCAAAGTCAGAAAAGTGCGATGTACATGTACCTTGTATTTTACACGTGCAAGATACCAGGTATATCGCCACCAAAAAGGCAGTGTCCGATCGGTGTACATAGTATTTCGCGAAATTCATGGTAAATGCAGTTTTGGACACAAAATGTGTAGAAAACAAGGTTTTCGTTCGAAAACTGAAATTTACGATCGAAATCTATTCTAAATCAAAAAGGCCGATTCTAGTCTTAGTTAATGAGAAACGAAATTCATTATCTGGTTTTTAACGGAAACTGGAATTCAAAGTATAATGAAACAAAACAAAATCGCTTATTCTGTCAATAGCTGATAATAATGCCGTTCTTTGAACTTGTAATTTTTATTTTTGTAGGTATTTTAGTATTTTAAATTAGCAATGAGATTAAGTGCAGGTTGCTTGTACCTATTTTTGGGTTGCAAACACTAGCAGATATGTTTTTATCTTCTTTGGCCATATTGATTTTATCATCATCTTGACAGGCTTAACACAATTTTGTTAAGATAATGAAAGATTTTAAGTAGGTTTTCAAGATATCTGATTTTAAGGACGATCAAGACGTGTTAAGATAAATTCGGAATAAAAAAAGATTTACTTGTTTATTGCGTTCAGGGAAGATCAAGACGAATTATAGTTTGTTAAGATAAAACAAGATTATTTGATCTTGTTTGATCCGGACAAACTTAACACATCTCAATCGCCCTTGAATACAGTTATCTAGTTTGATCTTGATAAACTGAACCAGTCTTGATAGTCCTTGGCAGCAATTATCTTGAAATATGACTGAATATCTTACACAGTCTTAACAAAATTGTGTTAAGCTTATCAAGATCGTGAAGAGATCAAAATGGCCAAACAAGATCATAACATATTTGCTATTGAAACGAACGACAAATTCTGGGGGTCATTAGATGATCCTATCACCACTTTAATTACATAAACATTTTGCTGTTAAGAATTAGATTCAAAATAGCTATTATCAAATTTGCAATTTCTTTCGGGAAAAGTTGTTTCTTTTTCATATGATATGCTTACTCTATTCTCAAGTTCTGGGATATATTCAATATAGGAAATCTGGTCACTAAAGCGAATACGAGGACAGATATCCAATGTTTGTGATAATTTTATCATATCGTTTCAAGAGATCAAAAGAATATTTATAGTATTTTTTATTTTTTTATTTATTTATTTATCTATTTTATCTATCTATCTATTATTTTTTTTTGTGACATAACCATTTCCACATGTTCAAGAAATTTAAAAAAAAATACGGTATTAAATGGAATATATTTTATCTGAGGTTTAAAAACAACTCTTTCAAAATGACTAATATGGCATTTTTCTTTCCTTTTGTTTATTTCTTAATTATATTCTCTCGAAGAGGTGATAAAGATTTCATTGGTTTTATTATAAATAAGGTATATAAAGTAAGATATTTAATCTGCCGTTTAAAATCACCATCTAAATAACCTAAAAAGCAAAATTATTTTTGAAGCTTACTTTATAACATCATTTCAAATATGTTTATATGTAGTGTTAAACAAATGAATCTAAGCAGAAGTAAGGTATTAAAGTAAGTTTTTCAGGCTGAGGTTTCAACTCAATATTCAAAAATGAGCAAATTTGTATAGCACAACATATACACCTCTTCAAAAGAATATCATAAAGTGAAAATTATTTAGGTCATTCTTGAACACTGCATCGAAACTGCAGACTGCTTTGAATATAACAACATATTAACTCCTTTGAAAGAATATTATAAGTAAAATTTATAAAATTAAAAAAAAATACATGAAGAAAAATCATTTTAAAAAGCTTTTGAAGAGAAAAATTAAACAACAAACCAACAAATCTAAGCTTTAAATTCCACATTTTGTCACAAATTTATGAAATTAGAATATCTTATGAAACGTATGAAACTCCTTTAAAAGGATACGATGATAGAAAATTTAAAAAAAAAAACATATTTGTTTTGGTCATTTTTAAAGAGTTGAGATTAAATTGCATAAATTACAGACATTTTTTTTAAAATAATTCCCTTGAAAGGGTATACTGAGGTTAAATTTTAAATAAAAAATGCATAATTATGGTAATTTTTGAAGATTTTGATAATATCGAAAGAATGGGTCTTTTTTTGGCCATCCGCCACACATAGGTGATGACGGTTGGATCCAAGAAAACGAGTTTAACCCAACTGCAATTTTCGCGCCTGTCCCAAGTCTGGAATATTGTTGGTCATTTGCTTGTCCTTGTCTTCTTATAAAATTTTAGTTTCTTGATATTCGGGTTATTGCATGCTGTTTGTTTCCATTGATTTATTCGCTTTTTACTTTTTTTTAGAGCGATTTAGGATTGGTTGAAGGCCTCATGGTGACTTCAAGATGAAGAACAGCAATAAAAGCGTTGTTCCATTGCTGTGTTTTACTATGTATTTGTAGAGATTTTGTCTCATTTGCATTTACTCCTTATCCCTTCATTGTTAATTGCTATATGGTGTGAGGTTCCTCTCTGTGTTGAAGACCGTGCGGTGATCCCTAGATGCTTTGTTTGGGTAGTTTTAACCTAGAGATTGGATGTTTTCTCCACGACATTTACCCCATTTCATTTTTTTTTCGGAAAATTGATATTTTGGTCATTTGAGAAGATTAGGTTTAAGCCACAGACTAAGTATCTTTTTTTATCACAACACATAAACTGCCTTAACGATATGATAAAGTAATAACAAACAAGACACTTGTTCTCGCTAATGTGTTATGACAAGATTTACTGGTAATGTTTATATCCCAAACCGTCAGAACTTGAAAACAGAAAACACAAATTATGTGAAAAAAAATTTCTCGAGAGATTTGCAATATTAATAGCTATTTTAATTCTAAGTCTAAAATGGCAAAATTTGTAATTGTTAAAAGGAACTTATACAGTGGATAGCAAATAAAAATGAATAAAGGTCAATTAAAAAAAAAATAACCGATTGTGATTGGTTTGATTATTCTCTGAATACCGGTTTCCGTTTCTGTTTGGATGAACTTTAAATCCAAATAACGATGTCTGTTTCTCATTTCTCATTGCATTGGCTAAAACAATAATAAGAAATTCCATTTAAACTACAAATTTCCGATTTCGATCGGAATTTGCAGTTTTCACTGGTATTTCGCGCAGTACTATTGATTTCGATCAGAAACTACACTTGTCGTGAGATAAGCCTGGCATGTGGCACAAAACCGCTTGTTTTTAGTGCGGAAAACTAGGTATATCGCAATTTTGTGGCTATTGCTTGATATTTTTATGATAAGCATTAAAAAAGAAGTAAAAGTTAATAAACATACTTTCCTCAAGATAATGGATAAACCGTTACACTCCCGAGTGATGACCGAATTGGAAACGAACAAAACGTAAGCATTGAAATGTTTTCTGTTAGCCGACAGGTAATTTCTTATTTCACTTTTATCTGGACTCTATGATGAATTGTGGCCAGAAATTTGAGAAAACTGATTGAATTGGTAATGCACACGTTTGTAGAATTTAGCACATTTATTTCTGTTAAATGAGCTGCTGAGAAAAAAAAAGAAAACCAAACACATAATGATTTGTTTTTAATCCTGCTAATAAATATTGTATGTATTCGTTAAGCTCCTCTTACATTATACCGCATAGTACAAACGGACGCTAACCGTATGAAAAATATATATGTATCCATTCGTCTCTGTTCATATGCGTTTGTCATCTGTCCTTTACCCCGGTGAATCCGGTAAAGATGTTTTCAAAACTTTTGACGGACACATATACCGCTCACAATGTTATGTGAATCGACGGTATTATTCTATTTCTGTCCATGTATTGTATCCTCGCTATCCATTAGTAAATTGTACGCCTTGCATCTAATATGACCGGTAGAAGTGGACTGTTTCCGGAAAGATATCGTATAAACCGTTAGAGTTCTGAAATGACACTGGAAACCTTCCGTGCAAACACCAAATAAAACGAAACGGTAACAAATGCGCATTTTATTTTCACCATGTTAATATAGTTCCTAACCCATCTTGCCTACGAGGACAACAAACAGCAAATATTTTGCACTCCTTCTTAAATGATATTATATTAGTTTTTTCAAGAGTTATGCGATATCCGCTGATTTACTTTTAGATGGTTACATATTATATGCCCATATTCCCAAACTATTTAATTTAAATAATGCACATGCTTTCATCAGATCAGCTAAATGTCCAAATTTTGAATGGAAAAAAAGTTGAAAGCTTTGTTTCAAAGAAGAGAAAACGTCAACGTCGACATGGTATTATGATTCGATATGGATAAAGTAAACAAATATCTTATGACAGTGTACTTACTTTTTCGAATGTACCATGGACAAGGACAGCATCAATAAAAGAAAAATCAACTTCATCACTGTAAGTGAATATTATCAATTTAAAATGATCCAGGAAAATTGCTTACGTTATATTATAAGCAACATGCGTTGTTAACATACACATCTGCACTATTTATTTTAATGCTGTATGTATTGATAAAGGATTGTTTATAGTTCGAAAAGCAAACGGATATTTCTCTATAATTATCCATAATTTGACTCCCTGTTCGCAACTGTATGATTAAAAAAGTATTTTGTTTTTTAATTTGTTTCTCCGCCATTTTTGCATTATAATGAATTTAGGCATGTAAAATCATTAATTATAAAATATTACAGCAAACATATAAATAGTTAAACAAAAACTTGAATTTAGTATGGGCAACTAAATTCTACAAACACAGGCAGTAAAATAAGGATCTTGAAAAGAATTTCGTCTCCAGTCAGTCACCCATGATCTTGCTCATTGGGTTTTTACCACATTTTAATCTTACTACGGCCAAATTTTGAAAGTTTAATAACCAAATTAACAAACCAAAGGTATTTTGATCATTAACAAAACATTTTTACTAAGCGCTTTTTCTTCATTGTAAATAGTATTAAAAAAACACACAGATTTCCGAAGATTAAGGTTAGTACTGATTCTGCAGTATTCCATTTTGACTGAACCGAAAAATAAGAAATGCGTGCAGTTTTAGAACATATCTTTTAAAATAACTGATAAAAATCATATTTAAAAAGCTTCTAGTCTTCAAGTCTTCTTTAAACATTGCAGCAAATATCTTTTGTTTAATTAAATCTCTAAAGTCACTTTCCCATTCACATATTAATTAAACAAATGTAAGTATGAAAAAACACACAAAATGTTGGAGAGTCGATTAAAACAGATACATTATTATTATTATTATTATTATTATTATTATTATTATTACATATATATTAATTCAAGAAATATACAAACAATGTATATATTTAGCCTCCTTACATTCATATATTCATGTTTTCAGTCACAGTTAGGAATCTTACTTGATGGTTTAACGATGGTTGTTTTGCACAGTTTGTAAGACCAGCCAAGTTGCAGAGGTATTTGGTAAAGGCTTTCTCCTCTTGACTGTCTACATTTGTTCTCTAGAACTTCTGAATTTTCATCTCCCTTTTGATGAGTTTCTCATTATTGTACTACCTCTAAGCCATTAACAATAATAAAAACTTCTGTAATTAATATCAGCAGTAATTTATGAAGATTGAAGTCATCTTATGATGCAGGTGAATCACTCTCTTTTGTTATCTAAAACGAGAAGTTATTGAGAGAGTCGACCACATTTTTAGGAGTTTAGTTAACAAATTCTACGAATTAAAGTTTTAAACATTTTCCTTGCAGCATTATCAAAATGAAAGAAGCTGCTATACACGAATCAAATTTAGTACGGAATAAAAATACAAAAGATATAAACATATCGTTAAACAGTATTACATGAAGCAGGCAATACTAGTCCTTAAGCAGATTAGATAAAAAAAATCATTGATAAAATGAATAAGAAGTCAGCATGTATGTGATCAAAGCTAAACAAAATGTTTAAATCAATATATCCATATTAAGCTGAAGCTTGCTAAAGCGGGAATTTAGACGAACGACCTTTGCTTATGCCATTTAAGCTTGCAAATAAGGGTTTAGATGACATCAATCTTGCGAAAATATTGCATCACAAAAATGTAAAAAAAAACTCCCTATTTCAAAGACAAGTTCCATTTATTTCATATGTTTACTTTGCCAATAGTTACTTATATTTTAAATCATAAACGTGTACTGCAAAACCTTTCCATCGACAACCTCAAGTCTTAAGCAACCAATTTTTCGTCTTCTAATTCACCTTACAGATGCAAGCCCTGTGCTTACTTCATAACGGTAGGCTTGAATATATTGAATATCTCCGTGACCCCAATCCATCAACTGGGGAAAATATGTCATACTTCTCATTAATCTGTTGAAATGTTTTAGAGTATCATTTGCAGATTTTGTTTCTATGTCCCTCAGTCCAAGAACCCATAAGTAACCTTGTGAATCAGCGGCTTCATACACCCATGTGACGTGTTCAAAACTTTGATGTTTCGTCAGTCAATAAAGTAGTACTATCGTCTTTGGCAAAAACTTCTGAAATTTGCTTTTGTGCTAGAAAAAGTCTAAATTATCAGGGATTTTTTAAACCCATGAATAGACTCACCCACTTTATGAATCAGAATATTACAATCCAAGGAAAATACCTAAAGACATGCAAGGGCACCATGATTAAAGGACATCAATATTTGTATTTTAACGTGAAAAAAAAATAATATAGAACTAAATAAATTACTATACATGCAAAAAAGCAAAGAAACAATGCAATATAAACAACACAGCAAAAGTAACTTTCATCAAATCTGAGTGTCATTTATGTATTTTTGAACATATTCAAATATTTGTATAATCAAGTCAATGGGATAGGTTCTGTTACCATTGAGTCCGCAGTGATGTCTATATCTATATCGTTGTTGTTAAGTAATTGCTGAATTGAGTCGAACATATTAAAGCATTGTTCAGATATCAAATAAGTATGAAGGAATTAAGCCATTTAATATCTTGAAAAATAGGATAAGTTTGTGATTCCTTCTTGTTTTATTAAGAATTTCCCAACCAATCCCTTATATAATTTTTGTTTGGATGAGTTTCGTCTAAAACCAGTTATAATTCGAGCCGCCTCAACTTGTACACTTTCAAGGAGATCAGATTAATTTTGTGAACAGTTGTCCCAAACAACATCACTATATTCCAAGAAAGGTCTACAAAAGTAGTTAACTATAGGGAAAAGCCGTAGGTTTTCAAAAAACGTTTTTTGAAAACCTACGGCTTTTCCCCATAGTTAACTACTATCCACGGGACTAACGAAAATAGGCAATTGTTTTTCACTACAGTTGAGACGGGTAAAACGGGCTAAATTCT
>MJUU01052612.1:0-10876 GCA_002080025.1 Modiolus philippinarum | reverse complement strand
TTGCCATGGTAACAACATACAGAGCTGGTAGACCAGTAGTTGTGAGTCAAAAACAAATGGAGTGCTCATATCCAGATCTATATGACCCTGCATTAAAAATGTGTAGAAATTTTACAAAAGTTGATTGTAAAAACAGGAAAGAACCTCAAGCACCATGTAAGTTAATGTTTGTTTATGGGATGTCCTTGTCCACATTATATGAACATTTTGATAGTAGGAATTTTAAATGTCATTTTGTTGACATTGCTGTTTTTCAATACATAATAATTTACTTTGCTGCTTTTCAAGACCTATTGATTCACAAATACAAGTTTTATTTGTTGAATTAAAATATTGTAGAAGTGCACTTTGGATATTTAATTATTCTTCAATTTTCAAACCCAAATTTAAATTTGGAGTTTTAAAGGGCAAAAAAAAATCAGAATCATTATTCAGTATTAAATTAATACTTCTATTAAATTAAGTGTAAATACATATTCTGTGTAATTTTGATTCTTTAAGAGCTGCAATATTTGCAACTTTCATGTTAGTTTTTTAGTTTTAGATGGCAAATAACTAACTTTTTGGCCATTATTTATGAGGGTTGGAATCATTGATTACATATTGCATTGACTTGATGGAGATAATATATACATGTATAAGTAAAATATCTACTACTTTCAGGTGAATATGAGCAGAATTTATGTAAACCTGGTGATGTTAACTGTCCACCATGTCCAGAAAGACTACCACCATGTATTGGTTTACCTGATGGTGATAATATGTTTATTAGCAGGGAATGGAAACCAGACTATGTCATCTGTTATAAAAACAGAACCATGGAGATAAAGAAATGTCAAAAAGGCTATTATCACCCTACAAAACATATCTGTACAGAAATCATAGATCATGGTAGGTACATGTACATTTCAGAAAGGATATTATCACCCTTCAAAACATATCTGTACAGAAATTGAGATCATGGTAGGTACATGTCAGAAAGGCTTTTACCACCCTATAAAAACATATCTGTACAGACATCGTAGATCATGGTAGGTACATGTCAGAAAAGCTATTGTCACCCAAAAAACATATCTGTACAGAAATTGTAGGCTATTATCACACTGTAATACATATTTTTAGAGAATTGGTAGATCATGGCAAGTACAGTGTACATGTATCAACATTCTGTACAAACAATGATATATTTCCAGATTTTGTCTTTCAAAAAACCAAGCCCTTTCTTAAAAAAAAAAATCTGCTATAGTGTCAGAAGTAGCGGAAAAATATTTTACTGTTCGGTCCCGAATTAAGATAGTAGACCTAGGTTAAGGGACATAACTCTTAAAAATCATAGGTGAGTTTGTTGAAATCATTTTCATAAACAGATTCTAAGCCTCTGAGTAACATAGATGATTTTTTAATCTTTTTCACGTCAATGCTTAAAAAGCATTGATGAAACTAACTATTTCAAACGTCTTACTGATTTAAAGAGTTATCTTCCTTAACCTAGGTCTACTACCTTAAATGATCTATATTTGTTCTGAAATATATTCTTATAGAAAAACTTTATATAAAGTATAAGATAGGGGAGATGATGTCATTTTATTGTTATATTTTTTAGTTGATGTACCAGAATACTGCAAGGCCAATCCAAGGGAGATAATCCCAGATCATGATAACTGTGCACACTATTTTGACTGTATGAAGGTAAACAACAACAGAACAACAAGAGCCATGACAACAGGCAGTATGTCTGAGTGTAAATATCCAGATCTGTTTGATAGCCAGACATTAACTTGTCAGAGTTTTACATCAGTAACATGTAAAGATAGACCTGAACCACAGGCTCCATGTAAGTTTTGATAAGTAATAGTTACACTTTTAGTGTATATATGTTGAATTAACCTTTTTCCATTGTAGAATTGTACCAGAATCATACATATCATGCATTCTCTCAAAGAGGTTCAAATTAACCATTCAAAAAATCTCTAAACAGCTCACATTATTGCTTAATGGTTTTGTATTGTAGATTAATGTTTTGTTTTCATAAACCTTTATGGTTGCAGAAATACAAAAAACAACTTTTATTTACCTCATATTTCATGCTTTTTGAGGGAAACGGCAAAAACTATTGGTCAGAGGTGATGAAAATGACTTGTACACTGTTAATTCAGGCCAGAGGTCAAAGGCAACAGTTTTGACATTTCCGGCCTCTAAGGACAATAGTTTCTGCTATTTCCTGAAAAAGGGCATTAAATAACTGTTTAATTAATATAAACAATAAAAAAAATCCAGCCTATCAAAAAACATTCATGCATGAATGTCTAGAATGATGCTGCACTGCGTAATTATTTTTCACATGGAACAGTTTGTTCAGAATCAGGAAACAGTTCACTTTCCAACCTGAAATTAAATTTTCATGAAAATAGTTTAAAATGTTGCAAATGAAAAACATACCAGTAAATATAAATTAATATTTGATTTTCTGTATTAAATGGAAATTACAGAAGGTAATGTTTTATATATAACAGGTGAATATGTACAGAATCTATGCAATCCTGGAGACACTACTTGTGAGAAATGTCCATCTAGACTACCAAGTTGTATAGGCCAGTCTGATGGATTCCAACCATTCTCGAACCACCTGTGGGAGGACAAATACATACAGTGTTATAAGAACAGGACAATGAAAGTCACACACTGTCCAATGACACAGTATTTTAATCCTAGAACTTTAAAATGTGCAAACAGAGTTGTTCCAGGTATGATATTACATTAACAGAATATAGTGATTGTCTCCCTTGACAGAGGAGTTACATATAATG
Source organism: Modiolus philippinarum (assembly GCA_002080025.1). Classification (NCBI taxonomy): domain Eukaryota; kingdom Metazoa; phylum Mollusca; class Bivalvia; order Mytilida; family Modiolidae; genus Modiolus; species Modiolus philippinarum. The sequence goes on along the minus strand of MJUU01052612.1, from coordinate 8,069 downwards.
TTGGATACTGTGATATAGTCTGATTACTGGATCCCTTCATTGCATATACTGTAAATACTCCAAAAACACTTTCCATTTTCAGAACATAACAATGTCTATATTTTCCCAATATATTTTCAAGTCCATCCCACTAAAAGGGTCACTGAAAAAAGATGCAAGTGGTTGTTTGGGGAACATTTTGGTGGTCGTTGGTCCAATTTTACAAGTAGTCACTAAAAACATAAAAATATATAAAGTGTAAATAATTGGGGGAAATAAAACTGATCATTAACATCAGGTAGTCATTATGAATTTGGGGCTTGGGCAGGTTTAACTGTATAAAATTTATTTTAAGAGTAAGAGTCTATTGTTCCTGTAAATAAATGCCAAATAATGCATTGCATAGTTTATACTTTCAACAATGTCCTAATTTTAGTATATTTACTGTTTCCTTTGCAGTTAAATACAACAAATACAAACTCATTAACTTTAAATAAGTTCATAGTTGAAAATTAAATTATGTTTGTATTTCAGTGGATGTAAAAGAGTATTGTAAGGCTCATCCAACAGCCATGCTACCAGATTATAACAACTGTGCTAAATTGTACAATTGTACAGATGGTAAACATACAGAGTGTACATACCCAGATCTGTACAATGTACAGACTCAGATGTGTCAGAACTTCATGACAACAAGATGTGATGGGAGAACAGAGCCACAAGCTCCGTGTATGTATCAATATAGAAATTATTTTTTCAATACAATGAAAAGGATTAGTGTCTTTGTGACAGCAACGACACATCAAAATAAATAAATTTGGAAAGATTTACAAACAGATGTTTTATAGCCTTCAATAATAATCATCCATACTACATTGGATATAATGAGAACTATACCAAATTGGTACTCATACACCTATGTTTGTTATACACCCGCAATCAAAGTTTGGGGGGTGTATAGGAATCACCCTGTCTGTCCGTCTGTCCGTCCGTCCGTCCACACTTCTTGTAAGCACAATTCCTCTTAAACCACTTGAAGGATTTTAATGAAACTTTACACAAAGGAAGGACACTATATGGAGATGTGCATGAAGGAATATGATTATTGTCTGAAACCAGCAAGGGCAGATAATTTGACTATGACTTTTCATAGATTCCCTATGTATGGGTTACCGCGTAAGCGCGACTCCTCTTAAACCACTGGAAGGATTTTGATGAAACTTTACACAAAGGAAGGACACTATATGGAGATGTGCATGAAGGAATATAATTATTGTCTGAAACCAGAAAGGGGAGATAATTTGACCATGGCTTTTCATAGATTACCTATGTATGAGTCACTTTGTAAGCACAACTCCTTTTGAACCACTTTAAGGATTTTGATGAAACTTTACACAAAGGAAGGACACCATAGGGAGATGTGCATGAAGGAATATAATTATTGTCGGAAACCAGCAAGGGGAGATAATTTGACTTTGACTTTTCATAGATTCCCTATGTATGGGTTACCTCTTGAGTGCAACTCCTCTTAAAGCACTTAAAGTTGTAACACACCTGTATTGTGTCCACACCCACTTAAATTTGCACTCATCATATCTATTCAGGGTTCAATGAGCGGGGGGTATATTTGGCTGCCATTCGGCGACAGCTCTTGTTTATATCTTTATAGTTTTCAATGAATTTCTATAAATTGTACTTATGTTACTGTAAGGTGTCAGTTTGATGTATTGTTCAGGTGAAATGTTGATTTTACTTTTCTTGATAAAATCAAATTTAGTATTGTAAATCCTGGAAGAAAATCTCATTTAGACCTTTATTCAGAAAGAAACAGTATTTACAGCAAATTTTTTATGTGTACATTCCTTTTGCCAGTCCTACTGAAGGAACTGTCTTGACATACATTGTATAACAGTGATGACTTATTTGGAAAGAAGTAATTAAAAAGCAAGCCTGAACCTTTTCTGTCATTTTGTAAATGTTAAAAATTAGGTTACAATATTATTTTACACATGTTTAGGTGAATATGACCAGAATTTGTGTGCTATGGGAGATACAACTTGTAAACCATGTCCCGAACGTCTGCCAAGTTGTCGTGGGTTACCAGATGGAGATAGACCAGTATCTATGGCATTATGGACCAGTAAATATATCACATGTTTACACAATCGTACAATGGCTGTCAGAGATTGTCCACCAGGATCTGTCTTCAATCCTGTTACACTACAGTGTATGTCTACACTCACCAAAAGTAAGTGCCAGAACTTCATATATGTATATGTTTCATAGTGCTTGCATAATGAATCTACGTAAATCTTACTCTTTCAAATTAACACAGTGTATTTCAACACTCACCAAAGGTCAGTTCCATAAATACATGTAAAGTCTATAGATTAGGTACAAGGAATCTTTGTAAATCTGCCTGTATAGACTAACAATAAACATTTGAATTCTCACCAAAGATAATTGTCCTAATTTTTACAATCTTGAAAGACAAAGATTTCATGCTATAGACAATTATTTGCATTTATATAAACTATTAAGAAAGCCTGCAATATATTCTCTTGCTGCAATGAATAAGTTTTTCTTCACAAGTTTAAATAAATTTCAGATTATTTATGATTTTTCTTTTCTCAGACAATGTAGACAATGTGTGTACAGCTAATCCCACCATGATCAAGCCAAACCCTATAAACTGTGGTCAGTATTACAACTGTACAGCTGTAACTAAATATGGCCACCACTTAATGGAATGTACCTATCCAGATTTATTTGATCCTGTTACAGTCCAGTGTCAGAAGTTCTATAATGTCAAATGTGACCAGAAACATGAACCAATGGCACCATGTAAGTGTATAAAGTAATATACATGTAGAATGGGCCTTCCTTATTTGGCTATTTTTCATTTCATCTGCCTTTCACAAAATCACAAACATTTTGCTGAAAAAAGTGAAATATTTAATGTCATTGTTGCAATTCTGTTGTTGTAGTATATCGTCATAGCATTAAGAACTCATATTGGAACATATTCTGAAGTGCTTTGGTATAGCGGTGACCTGTGTAGAGAGGGCTTATTAAAGAAGTTTATAATGGACTTCAGAGTTTCACTTTTATCTGAAGCATCTGCATTGTATGAGAAATATTGCTTTTTTGTTTTATTTCTGGAAAAAGTGACAAATATTTTACTGAAATATGAAATGATTAGTTGTATCCTGAAACCCAAATAAAATACATGTGCATGTAGCACTTGTCTAGTATTGCAGATGCTATGTCGTGTCTTGAACCCGTACAAAAGGCACAAGGGAAATGCTTTTACTGATATCTATAAAAAAATCTGACATTGCAGTGGTAGGCTATAGGAAACAATGCCACATCTTATAAAAAACTAAAAAGAAAAAAAACAACAAAAAAACAAAATGAATTTTTACAGTTTACACAATATTTATTTTGGTTTTGTTTGATTTTTTAGGTGAATATTTGCAGAATTTGTGTCAGAAATCAAACACAAGTTGTGCCCCTTGTTCGACCAGATTACCTTCCTGTATAGGTCTACCAGATGGCGCCAATCCATTCCCAGGAAAGATGTGGAAATCAGATTACATTACATGTGACAGAAATAGAACTGTAGATATTACCAAGTGTACAAAAGGATACTTCCACCCAAGGAAAATGATTTGTACTGAACCAGTTATACCAGGTTAGACAATCTACAATACACAATGGTGCAGTCACAATTAGTGAACTAATACAAATAACCTAGGTTAATAAGTCATTGAAAACAAAAATGTTGTTTGCCTGAATGTATTTTCACATATTCTAAGCAGCCAAAGTTACTTTCTTGAATAAGGAAAATTTTTCCTGCATACGTCTTTACTACATCTCCTCATTGTTATACAGGATTTAGCCAAGAATACTTGGTTTTCTTTGTTTCTTGTTATTTAAAAAGGGTCAATTTTTTCACCACAGCAAATGCTATTCCCTACATTGTAGATTGCTTTACTATGTGAGATATTGAAAGGGTGTAGTGAAAAAAATGCAGTAACATAAAAGTAGGAAAAACAAATCAAATTGAAATACTCAAATTTACCCATGTTTGTATAGATGAAGGAAAAACAAATCATAAACTTGAAGAACTTTAAAATGTTATTTATTTTATAATAAAGTTTATTTTATTTCAGTGGACATTCCTGACTATTGTGGAGCAAATCCACATCATGTATTACCAGACCCAGATAACTGTGGAAGATATTTTAACTGCTCTACAAGCCATACTCGTTCGTTATCTCCCCTGAAGATAGGTGCCTACCATATAGAGTGCAGATATCCCGATTTGTTTGATCTAACAACAATGAGGTGTGCTGACTTTGAATCTGTAAAATGTCCAAAGAGAAAAGAACCACAGGCTCCTTGTATGTATTGGATATTTCTTTTAGTAAAAGAATCAGCTTTATCATGAGGTTTATCAAATGCATTCCTGGTATTATTAATAGTCCTTGCCCTTATATATGTGAAATATTGCAAATTTTGGCATTAAAGTTCAATCAGTCAATTTATACCTGAGACAGCAAGTACCTATATCAATAACATGTATACATCCTTTCATTTTAATATGTACATACTATTTTCTTGTAATGTCAGATTTGTAAGATATCTGCCCCTGCATAGACTGATTATGCATGTGTATAGATACAAGCTAAAGGGAGGTCAATAAAAACATTTTAATTGATTCTTAAATTAATTTCCACTGAATTCTGTCAATATCCTGAAATATTACTATGTTCAACAATTTTCAGTTGATTTTAATTAACTGATGAATGAAGTTACAGGCCTTCATATAATTATGAAATTAAATGAAGTAATTATTTGTATGTTATAGGTGAATATCAACAGAATTTATGTAGCCCAGGAGACATTACTTGTATCAGATGTCCAGAACGTCTACCTAGTTGTGTAGGCTTGTCTGATGGACGTCATGCTGTACCTAACCAACTGTGGAGAACACAATACATTGTATGTTACAAGAACAGGACAGCAAATGTCACAGACTGTGCAAGAGATAAATATTTTAATCCAAGACTTAGGAAATGTATGAAGGCTGTTATTCCAGGTAAGATATTACATGAGGGATACATTAATAGTATAGTACCTGCCCATATAGGTAGGGTCAACAAATCAGACTTATCATTTTAGGTAACAAGACAAATATTTGTCTTTATAAAAGCATACCTATTCTAAAGCAGGAATGAATACTGAAATTGAAAAGCCAAAATAGAAAATTCCCAAAACATTGCAATATGGAGGTGACATGAATGGAGCCAAGACAAAGATAAAACAAAGAATTAGAACTGGACCTGTACTAGTTTTTTTGTCTGAAAACATCATCTAAAGATTCATGTACTAAAATAAAATTGCCACCCTCTTACTACATACAAACATGTAATTGCATTTTATGAATCAATTATTAATAAAGGGATTGTTTATTTTTTTTTTCCAGTTGACATTCCGGAATATTGCAAAGTTCATAGGTCAGCAGTGATCCCAGACCCAGATAACTGTGCTAAATATTATAATTGTACCTTTACACAACATCAAGAATGTAAATATCCTGACCTATATAATCCTAATACTAGGTCATGTGACAGGTTTACATCAGTGACATGTGACAAGAGACAGGAACCACAGGCTCCATGTAAGTATAATGTATTTAAAGAGTTTTAGTTTAGTGCCTGAAACCTCTCAACAGTTTCGTGTACATGATGAAAGAAATATGATATAATACAAAGTTTGCATCAGAGCAGTTCCATTAAAACATGTAATGCACCTAGGGAAGGCACTTTTATTTCAATTCAATGGGTGTTTATTGGAGTTCTTTTGAGAACAGATATACCTAATTATCGGTAATTCATATGAGTTTCCTTTGATCTCACGAAGCAAATATTTTTAGTATTTGCTACTGCCCAATACGAAAAAATATTGGCAAAAAGTATCTTAGGCCACGCCTACTTTGTCAATCAGAATCATTGAAACAAAGAATCTGTAGAGACTCTTACCGGATCGTACAAAATCAATACTAGTTAATTTCACGATTGTTGAAAATTAACATTCATTTTCAAAATTTGTTCTATTAAATGATTTAGTTAATTACTGATAAAAAGAATAATAGAAGTTTTGTTTTTTATACAAGAAATATTGACTTGAATAATGGACTCGCCAACAAGGGACTCGTCCATTATTGTTCGCCAATATTTCTTGTATCAAAACAAAACTTCCATTATTCTATATAGAATCCCAAACTTCTTCTTGTGACCAAAGTGAACTCCCTAGGTGGGATGTATCTTTTGATGGAACAGCCCTCAGATATTCTAAGGTAGAAATTTGTAAAAGTGATGCCTGAAAAATGTTAATTTTTTAAGAATGGAAAAAATAGTGGAAACGTTTCTTTTATTGTACTAACACATCTATTTTGTATTTACAGAATAGCCACTTTCATGATAATTGCATTCCTGTGATTTTGAGTGAAAAATAATAACAGTTCCCGCAAAAATGACTTCGTATGACAATTAATCAAGACATCATATAAATTATGATGTTGCATTTTACCCACTCATAGGCATATGAGTGCATGTGCAAAATTCAGGACCGCAGTTAGGGTGAAAGGGTCTATTATTTTTCAAATTATCAGTAAAAATAATTATTGTTTATGAATAGGTCAGTATGAGCAGAACCAGTGTGCCAGTTCTGACATCACATGTAAACCATGTCCTGAGAGATTACCTAGTTGTATAGGCTTACCAGATGGACTTAACATATTCCCAGGAAAACTATGGAAGCCAGAATATGTCAAATGTTACAAGAACAGAACTGTGGATGTGAAAACTTGTACTGAGGGATACTTCCACCCAACTCAGAAAGTTTGTCTTAAAGTGGTACAACCTGGTGAGTTTGTGTAATCTATTGGAAAAATTTGAATTAGACAAAACAGATAACCTATAACAATATTACACACCCAATATGTCTTAAAAAATAAATGTGAATAAACTATCTCAAAGCTTCTAGTTCGACACTCTTAATAAATGTCTTTTGTTGGAGAAAAATATTTAAAAAAAAACACTGTTTTAAAATAATTTAAACCTGTAAAAAACTGGTAGCAATAGCAATTTATTAGCTGATTTTTTTTCTTTGACACAAGCATATGCATAAAAACATGGCAGTGCATTCTTTTTATACATGTAGTGGCAATAATGTTGATGATCAACGGAATGCTTGTTGTAAAGAATCCATATACATGAAAAATGAAAATATGTTTGAAATGCCTTACATTTTGAAGAAAGATTATGTTGTAATGAATAATACATTAAACAGTGTAAAAACTGAGATGCTTTATTTTTTACCAATATTTATCATTTCCGGTACATTAATTTTAAAATTGATAAATAATGGATTTTTAAGCTGTTAAGCAGCTTTATACTGTTGCTTTCGGTCCAGACTAGACACTTGCCAGATGTACCTAGCAGACATCACATACGCAATAATGTAGTTCATGGCTGGCAGTAGTTTGTGAGAAACTAATCGTCAAATTCAAATTATTTCCTTTGAAAATGTTAAGACTGAAAGTATATTCAGTTCTTACAAAAAAACAGCATGAAAATAGTAGCTTTATTTGACATTCGTAATTCACGATTCGGTTCATTCATAAAAAATTCCCGCAGTGTGCTATAATTTTTACTATAATTTTTACAACTATTGTATGAATGGAAGCATAGTAACTTCTACGATCACCTAAAAAAATTGTAACTCGTAAAGCTGTATGAATCTCATCATCATGACTTTTGATCGTTTTATTGTTTATATTAGCATCTTATCATTTAAAAAGGTTTAAGCTTATTCATGTTCTCGGCCCGTCTTCAATCTTTACATTTTCTGGTCAGGCTTGCGCATGCGTGTACCTCCAGCGTTGGAGAGCTAAAAATTTACTTACATTGTACGACTCATCTGCAAATGCCGTTTTTGAAAAAAAAATTAAAAATATTTCTCTGTAGGATAAGTTATTTGACTTTTTAAAATCTTTTGAATTTACAATGCACCATTATGCA
>MJUU01052607.1:13867-24299 GCA_002080025.1 Modiolus philippinarum | reverse complement strand
GGATGATAACTTGAGTATACTACATTGGATCAAAACCAAACTTGGTCACGTGCTTACTTATTACCCAAGACAGAACCCTATCGATTTCCAGGTTGGTACCCCTAAGGTCAAGGTCACAGTTGCTAAAAATAGACTAAAATTTCAATCAAATTTTGTTTTCCGGATGATAACTTACGTATACTACTTTGAATCAAAACCAAACTTGGTCATGTGCTTGTTAACATCCAATACAGAAGCCTATTGATTTCCGGGATGGTACCGCCAAGGTCAAGGTCACAGTTGCTAAAAATAGACTAAAATTGCCAAAAAAATTTGGTTTCCGGATGATAACTTGAGTATCCTGCGTCTGATCAAAACCAAACTTGGTCACTTGCTTACTTATCACAAAAGACATATTCCCATAGATTTTAGGGTTGATACCCCCAAGGTCAAGGTCACAGTTGCTAAAAATAGAATATTATTACATATAAGACTGTTTCTCAGATTATATGTTGGAACTACGCATTATTTAAAAAAAACCAGTTCCAGTGCCTATTTATCAAAGGAGAAAGACCGTTTTTTATAATTTTTTGATATATATATTGTACATAGTTATGCCTTTAATAATTTAGTGGTTTCGATTGCAAGGAGGCGGGGCCATCCGTGTCCCATGGACACATTCTTCCATTTTTTCTCACTCTTTTTGGACTGGGTCCGGGTCCCTTCGAATTGTGAAAATAACGCGAAAATTTCTCCATTTGGGAAAATACAAAACTGCATTATCAACAGTATTCTATGGACTTCATTTTCTACAGTATTCTATGGACTTCATTATCTACAGTATTCTATGGACTTTTTATCATAACTTGTGCCCGATCCCTTTGCTTTATTTGCAATAAAATATGTTTAATTCAATATGGACTTTTATAAAATTTTACGAAAGGAACATGAGACCATAACGCATTTGTCAACTCAATCTGCAATAATTTAATGAGCTGTATGGCCATTTCGGAAATTTATTCCTCATCAGCAGTACTAGAACCCAAACAAAGGAAACCTGTTACCCATTATTCTTACTTTTCTTTCTTTTAGAAAGAGAGTGGTGAAGGCTCGAGGGTGCAGGGTTATTGGTCTTTAGATTCAGAGAGACATTTAAGTCTCTGAGGGTCACTTTTTGCGGTGTTTCATGAAAATCTATAAAATGCAACTTAAGAGCCAAATTCTCGTGTTCTATATAACCTTTTATTTCTTGTATCAATGCAAGGTAACCGGCCGTGTATATAATGACATTTTATTTCTCGTAAATCCGTGCATTGTGAGAACGCTAATAATGTAATAATCTTGCCTTTCTCGGACTCAGTAGCGCCTATCGTCAGGTTCTTCATTATTATTGTCTATTTACTGCCAGAACGAAAAAGCAGTCTAAACACATGGCTTGGTTCGCTAATTTAGTTTCCGATGTCATGATTGTTTTGACACATATGATCTTGACCTTTTTACAAGACCTGGATATTGCCCGCGAAATTACGACGTTTGATTTGTTAGAAAAAATATCACTATGATTGTAGCTATATTAAGCATAGGGAAAATATGCGGAATGCGAAGGAACTCGCAAGAATTTCAAACACGTTTTACAGTTTTAGTACACGAGTTGAACATAAAAAAAATGCCAATTTCCAGTATTTAGGTTGGTTAAATTTATATCAAATCCCTGGCACTGCAGGATTGGGAAAATTAAACATTATTTTGGGAAAAATAAGTAATTTTCGCATTGGGAATGGGTCCGATATTCGGACCCAAATTTGACACACAAAAAAATCACTGTAGCCAAAACAAAAAAGNACCTAAGGCCAGTCAAGTATCATGTATCATTACGGTGCTGAGTTTGTGTAATCTGAAACTCATATACCTTGTACCTGATGCTTTTGAGCTTTGCACAGTTGTTCTGGACACATTGAAAATGTGCATCTCCCCTTTTTACAAGTTTTGAATAAAATGTGAAATTTATCTATTGTTGAACATAGTTATTTTTATATGACCACAAAAATTTTTGCAGTCGTATAATGGTATGGTGCTGTCGTCGTCGTCGTCTGTAGACACTTTTGTTTTTTGTCAATAACTTTAGTTCCAGTTGATTAATCTTATGAAATTTTTAACAATGTTCTTGGGCACAAAAGGAAGGCTTTGGTAAGTTTTGGTTATTGTGACCCCACCTGTTTTAAAAAGGGGACCAAAAAGGGTTAAATTGGATATTCACAAAAAATTCAAAGGAATATGAATTACAAATTTTGAATAGATGTGTTGAACTCATGGAAAACAGTAGTAGAAAGGGATGCACATGTAGATTGGGGTTTTTTACAAGCGTCTCCATTATGGTTTAACAAAATAATAAAAATTGGTGGTGAAACTGTTTTTTCATAAAGATTGGTTTGTCAAAGGCATCCAATATATAAATGATTTAGTGAATGATGATGGATCATATCTTTCTTTGGAACAGTTACACCATAAATATGGAATTAACGCAAATTTTATGAAGTATAATAGTATTATTGCAGCTGTAAAACATGCTGCAAAATCTTTTGAAGTCGATAATTATAAATTACAGAATCCATTCATTCCTTCATTTATTTCAACTATTTTGAAAAGTTAAAAATGCTCCAGAGATATGTATAATATACTGATTAAAAATGATACCACACCAAAAGGGCAATTAAAATGGGCAGAAATACTAGATAATGAATCCCTCAACTGGAAAAAGATTTTTTGTTTACCATTTAGAGTCACTAATAATACTAAACGGCAGTGGCTACAATACAGAATTATTCATCGTATTATTGCTACAAATCACTTTCTTTCAAAAATAAATGTTACTAACAATGCTGACTGCACTTTTTGTGATTCAGAGGCAGAAACATTTTGGAACAGTGAATTTATTCAAAATTTTCATTGTGAAATTGATGATTGGTTTCTTGTAAATGGTGTAAGTATACCATTTACAAAGCTTAACTTTATCTTTGGTAATACATCTTATATCTCTAAGGGTGACCCATATAACATTATAATTATGCATATTAAACAATATATTTATAATTCAAGATGTTTTAAACAAAGGCTGTCTTTACAAGCATTGATGGAAAAATTGAAATATATGTATAAAATAGAAAAAAATGTTATCTGTTAAAAATAAGAAGGTAGACCATTTTGATAAAATATGGGAGAAATTTAAATACGTTTTTATATAATTTCAATACATGTAGTATGAAAACAGGACAAGACTTTCAATATTAGCTTACCACCTTATCTATGCTCTGTCTCATATTCTCTTAACTATACTTGCTTTCCTATAAAAAGTTTTAAAAAATTCAACATACCTGTGTGAAAATATTTTATGATATTATGATAAATGATTGTTTATATATAACTCTATTATGTAATTGTATGTTGAAATTTAAAAAAAAATAAAAAATTACAAATTTTTTTTTTTTTTTTATTTACATCGGATTTTTTCTTTGGATTTCTCTTGATGTTACTTAGCTTTTACTTGGTAGTCAACAAATTTTGCATAGCTCTTACCATTCCTGATCAACAAGGGATCAAAAGTGCTGATTTTTATTTTCCCTACTGTATGGCCAGCTCTTTATTGTGTCCATCAAATGCCTGTATCAGGCTCGTTACTGTGTCCACATTTATTTTGAATTAATGTTAAAATATTTTAATAAACAAATGTTGATAATTTGGTACAATATTAGGAAGTGAATGCCTATTGCGGGGTCCTCCTGCGTTCAGCAGTACCTCTAGTTTCTACTGGAATATTGTTTGAAACAAATCATGCAAAAAAAATGGATTTTATACCCCCGGTACATAGTAGTGGGGGTATACTGGTTTACCTCCGTTCGTTCGTTCGTCCGTTCGTTCGTTCGTTCGTCTGTCCGTAACCACACTTTTCTCAGCAACTACTTTACAGAATGAAATCATATTTTGGCAAAAACTTTCTCATGATGGTCTGATAAGTAAATACAGATTTCAAGGTTACCGCATTAGTACTTCCTGTTTGTTTTTTTTATTGTTGTACAGCATATGGAATTTTTCGTCACGATTTTTTCTGAAACTGCAAGAGGGATTCAATTGTTGTTATGCACAGAGCTTCCTTGTGGTTCAATCTAACGTGTATTCGAATTCAAGGTTACGTCGTAAGGACTTCCTGTTTGCCGAGACGTCATTGCTTTTCATTGTTGTACAATATATGGAATTTTTCGTCACATTTTTTTCTGAAACTGTAAGTGGGATTCAGGTGTTGTTTTGCACAGAGCTTCCTTATGGTCCAATCTATCGTGTATTCCGATTTCAAGGTTACGCTGAAAGCACTTCCTGTTTGCCGGGACTTTATTGTTTTTTTTATTGTTGTACAGCATATGGAATTTTTTTGTCACAATTTTTTTCTGAAACTGTAAGAGGGATTCAATTGTTGTTACGCACAGACCCTCCTTATGGTCAAATCTATCGTGTAATTGAATTTCAAGGTTGTAAGCACTTCCTGTTTGCCGTGACATCATTGTTGTACAATGTATGGAATTTTTCGTCACAATTTTTTCTGAAACTGTAAGTGGGATCCAATTGTTGTTTTGCACAGAGCTTCCTAATGGTCCAATCTATTGTGTATTCCGATTTCATGGTAAGGCTGTAAGCACTTCCTGTTTGCCGACTTTATTGTTTTTTTTTATTATTGTTGTACAGCATATGGAATTTTTCGTCACAATTTTTTCTGAAACTAAGAGGGATTCAGTTGTTGTTATGCACAGATCTTCCTTATTGTCCAATCTATTGAGTATTCGAATTTCAAGATTACGTCATAAGCACTTCCTGTTTGCCGAGACGTCATTGTTTTTCATTGTTGTACAATATATGGAATTTTTCGTCACATTTTTTTCTGAAACTGTAAGTGGGATTCAATTGTTGTTTTGCACAGAGCTTCCTTATGGTCCAATCTAAGGTGTATTCCGATTTCAAGGTTACGTTATAATCACTTTCTATTTGCCAGGACGTCTTTGTTTTTAATTGTTGTACAATATATGGAATTTTTCGTCACAATTTTTTCTGAAACTGTAGGTGGGATTCAGTTGTTGTTTTGAACAAAGCTTCCTTTTGGTCCAATCTATTGCGTATTCGAATTTCAAGGTTATGTCGTAAGCACTTCCTGTTTGCCGAGACATCATTGTTTTTCATTGTTGTACAATATGTCACAATTTTTTCTAAAACTGCAAGTGAGATTAAATTTTTTATTTGTACAGAGCTTCTTATGGTCCAATCCATTATGTATTTCGTTTTCAATGTTGAAACCTCATTGTTTTTCAATGTTGTACAATATATGGAATTTTTCATCACAATTTTTTCAGAAACTGTTAGTTAGATTCAATTGTTTTTTGTTTTTTTTGGACAAAGCTTCTTTATGGTTCAATCTATCGTGTTTTCGGATTTTAAGGTTATGTCATGAGCACTTCCTGTTTGCCGATAGGTCATTGTTTTCAATGTTGTACAATATATGAAATTTTTTGTCACAATTTTTTCTGAAACTGTAAGTTGAATGCAATTGTTGTTTTGCACAGAGCTTCTTTATGGTCCAATGTATCGTGTATTCCGATTTCAAGGTTAGGTTATAAGCACTACCTGTTTACTGAGATGTCATTGTTTTTCATTGTTGTACAATATATGGAATTTTTCATCACAATTTCTTTGGAAAATGTAAGGCAGTTTTAATTGTTGTGCAGACAGTTATCATTGAAAATATTGGTTACTAGGATTATGTAATTGTTTTTATACTCGTATTGTGTCCATACTTGTACTGCGTCCCGACACAATTAAATTTTCACTTGCCACATTGATTCAGGGTACAATGAGTGGGGGTATATCAGGCTGCCATTCGGCGCCAGCTCTTGTTGGAACCAAAAATGTTTAAACCCTTCTCTTATAGCAAATGATACAACAGCTTGATAGTTAACAAGTTTTTGAAAGGAATTTCAAAATGAGAATTAATGTGTTAAAAGTTTTTGTAAGAGTCTAGATCTGGGATACTACAACTCTTAGAGGAATGATATTTTGTATGTTATGCATTTTGTAAAGTTACCATGCTCCGGATTCAGATAACATAAGACACTTTGACCTACATTTTATGCACGAGTGACTTAGGTTTAAGTTTTTGTAACTGCCCAGAACTGGGAAACTACAATTCGTAGAGGAATAATGTTTTGTCTGTAGATGCGTCCTGTAAAGTAACAAAGCTCCAGATGAAAATTAGGTTATTTTGACCTACATTTCATGCATGAGTGACTCAGGTTAAAGTTTTTGTAATAGTCCAGATCAACTTTTAGCGGAATATTTTGTCTGTAGATGCGTCTTGTAAAGTTATGAAGCTCCAGATAAAAATTAGGTCACTTCGAACATTTCATGCATGATTGACTTAGGTTAAAAGTTTTTGTAAAAGTCCAGATCTGGGATACTCTTAGAGGAATGATATTTTGTTTGTAGATGTGTCTTGTATAGTCACAAAGCTCCAGATAAAAATTTGTTCACTTTGATGTTCATTTCATGCTTGAGGGACTTAGGTTAAAGTTTGTGTTACAGTCTGGATCTTAGCTACTGCAAAGATTAGAGGATAAGTCTTTCATTAGTAAATGCATTTGCTATAGGTATGAGGCTCCTGATTGAAATAATGTCACTCTAACCTACATTCCATGCATGACTTGTTCAGAAGTAACACATCAGAACTTTGTGGAGTGCTAGTAAAACTACAAAAACATTAAACAAACGTGCAATGGAATTAAGTTTCATTTCAACTACTTCCCTCTCTTGTTCATTGTTTAGGTCAGCATGGCAATTGCTAGGGTGAGTTTTTGCCATCACTTGATGGCTGTCATCCATATGACCTTTGTCCCTCCCTTGTAAAGTTTTCATTCAAAGATATTCTCCTCTAACAACCCTGGCTCAATTGGAACCACACTACATTATTCAGTCAATTATCTAGTTCTGTCATTTCTTGGAAAAATCTTCAGGCCCCTAAGTGCTACACAAAAAGTATTATAGAATACAATTCATCACAGTCACATCTATGTTTTGATTTGATAAAAGGTAATTTGAGTCCTTAATAATAATTAAATCAAAATGCTTGGATTAAGGTCACCATTGGATCTCAGTGAGTGAGTGCAAAGACTTGTCAATCATACTATTCCATAGTTAATGCAATTTTCTTGGCGGTGGAATAGACTACCCTGTTTTGAATCGATTTTGAAAATGGTATAAAATATGTACCGGTATTTATTTTATAATTAAGATAAAACCTTGTAATTTGATAATCATTTATAAAAGTACTCAATGTTTAAAAATAAGCCAAAAATTTACACTGACACTTTACTTAAATATAAAAAAATATATTTTGGCTGTAATTGCCAGAGATCATACAAGTAAATTTCGAAAGTATTTATTATTAATGAGAACAGAGTAACAATAGCACTTCTCGGGAATGCGGTGGTCTTTATTAATGACCGGTGCCACACACTGCATTCATGAGAAGTGACTTGTTACCCTGTTCTCATTTTTCTATGTTTTTAATGTAATAACCCTCATACTCAGGTATCCACTTAGAGGGAATCTAACAAACTGAGACATATCAGGCATTGGTCAGGTTATTTATTTATTATTTAGATATAAAAAACAGAGTGTCATGAATTCAGCCTAAGGAGAGGGGTCTGTTATTGTTACCACTTCAATGACCCATGGACTAAATAGTACTAATAGTATGATTGGATGTTGATTTAATACTTGTTATATGGTGGCTTCTTTTTGAGCTACAGACTGACTTTCATTTTGAACCTGTCTTATTTTAGAGCCCATGAATATCAAATTTCCTCTTGATTGTTGATAGTCTATGCTTAGCCGTTAATTTGCATAATATAAGTTGATTTCAATGCTGTAAGGGATATTTGATTAAATCTGAAGACAAAAATAACAAATCGTAATACATGGGCTGCAACGATATTGGTTTCATGGTTAAAGTTCCTCCATACAGAAAATCTGATTTTATGGTCAATTTTGATGGTCAATGTGCGTATGCAGAATCCAAATTAACACCAACTTCGGTATTTCTGTGAAAGTACTATTGTTCGTGGGGTTCCAATTTTCGTGGAAACCACGAAATTACGTTCCCTATGAAAAGCATTTCTCCCTATAGTTTCAATGCATAATATTTGAAACCACGAATTTAAGTACCAACGAAATAGTGATATTTATGAAAACCATTAAAATTGATGCCCACAAATAAAAGTACTTCCACAGTATGTTATTTATTACCATTTGGCCGACGCCTTTGCTGGTGGACTGTTAGTCTCCGAGGGTATTCCACAACCTAGTAGCCAGTACTTAGGTGCTGGCCCGAAAACTGATCATCTGGAAACATTCAATATCTAAATTTAACAAAATTTTGTTCAAAACTAAGGAGTATATCGGTCTTGCATGCCTTTGTCCTTAGCTAATTTTGGCTTTTCTATTTAGATCTTATTGGTTATTTCATCTCTATCATTCTTTTCACATATTTCGGTATACGGATTTCCAATGTTTTGATTTTATCTACACATGAAGAGACATAAGTTGTCGAAATGCACATATGCAGAACCCTAATTAACAGTAATTGATGTAGTATGTTATTCTTACAACAAATTTTTATAATCAAATGATTGCAGTTGGGAAAGAAATTAATTAATACTGACTGGAGATAGGGTTGGTCTCGATGATAAGAAGCCAATCTCTGTGCTGTTGTCACTGTCATATATGATTGCAATTATTTCTCTTGTAGGCGCTACTTCAAGAAGGCAAATGCTGATGCAAAAGAAATTCACATGCCAAAAATGCAGGTAACTTTTATGTTGTCACAGACTTTGAGTAAAAAAACCTGTATCAATTCATTAAAAATTACATGAATGTATGGCACGCTAAAGCCATAAAATGAGACAATACAGCATTATCTTAGGTAATGATATATTATCTGAATTTTTGTGGTTTTGACACAGATAATATATCATTACCGCTTGATAATTAAATATAGAAAAAAAATAGGTCTCTATGAATTACAGAGATAAAACATTCTTACTTATCAGTTAACAGGTAATGAACTTACTTATCAGGTAACAGGTAATGAACTATCTTATGATAGATGGCGAATTGAAATATTTTTATTAGGGCCCACCATAAATGGCAGCCCTATAGTAAGAAGCCTGTCGTCCATTGTCTGTCTGTCCATCAGCGTTTTATATGTCGTACGTTTATAAACTAAAGATTGCCTTGACCGATTTTTATGATTTTTTTTACTCAAAGTTGAACTTGACCAAAGGAAGCTCCCTTTCGTTTTTGATGAAAATCGGAAAATGATTTCTGGGAAAAAACTTGGTTTTTATATGAAAAAGTGCATAATTTGAGAATTTAAGCTATATGTCTTGCGATAACTAAAGAACGCCTTCAGGGATCTCTATGATTTTGATACTCAAGGTTGAACTTGACCAAAGGAAGCTCCTTATTGTTTTTGTAAAGAAATCTGAAAATGATTTTTAGGAAAAAAAAACTTTTTGTTATATGAAAAAGTGCATATTTTGAGAATTAGCTCTATGTCGTACGATAACTTAAGATTGACTCCAATTATTTTTTTTATTTTGATAAACAAAGTTGAACTTGACCAAATGAAGCTCCCTTTCATTTCATAGATAAATCCGAAAACAGTTTTGAGTTTTCATATGAAAAAGTGCATATGTTGAGAATTAGCTCTATGTCGTACAATAAATTAATATTGCCTTCAGGGATTTATATGAATTTGATTCACAAGGTAAAGGAAGCTCCCTTTTGTGTGTAAGGAAAATCTGAAAACAAGTTTTTGGGGAAAAAACTTATTAAACCCCCCGCAAACGAAGTTTGGGGGGGGGGTATATAGGAATCACCATGTCTGTCCGTCTGTCCCCTTTCGTCTCCGGAGCAGAACTTTCGTACCGAAGCACCTAGGATTATCAAACTTGGTGTGTGGATGCATCATTGGGAAGACCATGTGTTGCGTACCAAATTTAGGTCACTGTGACCTTGACTTTGACCTTTGACCTTTATGATAGTAAAACCATGTGCATTTCGTGTCCGGAGCAGAACTTTTGTACCGTAGCACCTAGGATTATCAAACTTTGTGTGTGGATGCATCATGGGAAGACGATGTGTCGCGTACCAAATTTAGGTCACTGTGACCTTGACTTTGACCTTTATATTAGTAAAACCATGTGCATTTCGTGTCCGGAGCAGAACTTTTGTACCGTAGCACCTAGGATTATCAAACTTGGTATGTGGATGCATCATGGGAAGACAATGTGTCGCGTACCAAATTTAGGTCACTGTGACCTTGACTTTGACCTTTGACCTTTATGATAGTAAAACC
>MJUU01052606.1:8982-30697 GCA_002080025.1 Modiolus philippinarum | reverse complement strand
TTAAAATTACAGGCATCTCTGAAGATTCTGCTGATTTGATTCGAACTATATCCTGTTTCCGGGTAAAATGTGCCGGCGCCAACCTCTAATCTAGCTGTCAGGAGGGTACAATTTTTGTTTGCTGCGTTTACTTTAAATGTATCAAGTAACAGAGGATTTTGTTCTTGATCAACATCCTTCCCGTTTCTTTGTAAAAACACAATTACGTGTTTCGGGTGTTTTATTCCTGTTGTAATACGAAACGACCCTTCAACAGATTGACTCGAGATATTAGTGTGAATGGATTCTCTTAAGTATGTCCATCGTCTTGGTTTCATGTTATTTTGAAGTACATTTGTTAAACCAACAGAATTTAATTTTAGTCTGGGGATCCAAAGTTCAAAGTGTGTAATTACAACTCTACCGTCATCAGCACCATCGGCCTTGTATAATAAATAATTGTCGTCGTTTATTTCTACGGTTATTCCCATCTGTGCCGGGGGTAAAAGATTTTGTTCTAGTGATTGGAAGAATGAAAATCTGTTCAGTGGTATTTCTGCTGTTACCTCTGTAAGTACATAAGTTAACGTTGTTCTCTCCTTAAACCCTTTATTATCAGCAGTAGTTGCATCATTATCAGGGTAAATAAAGCTGTTTTTGCCTACACTTTCACATATCCGTCTGAAAACGTAAGCAATGATTTGACGTGATTTGCTAGAGACAGGTTATTACAGTCGTAAACTGTTTTCCCGTTTTGGTGGACTGTCATTTGACTAAAAAAAATTGTTACATCTGAAATAACAGATACTGTGTCATTATCTGGTGCTGCTCCGTCAGCTAGTTTATCTACTTTGAACTTGATTTAAAAATACCCATTGTACCAGTCATAAAACGAAGCCCTATCGTTTATACTAAATTTGTAATCCGCTTTGACTTGTGCTTTCCCATTTTGTGGAGTTCTTATGGGAGTGTCTTGTAAAAAGTTACAATACTCATATCGATCACAGAACTGTGTTCCTCTAAACATTTTTTATTACTAGAATATTATTTTTCTTTTTATATAAAAATGATAGAGTTTACGAGTCGTGTCTTAAATTTTTTAAGGCAAAGTCTAGAACGAAGTAAAACCTATAAGATTTTTGTTTTACTTATGAGATGTTTAATCCGTAAAGATCGTAAAAAATGTGAGTGAAATCTAGACCGTTTTACCCTTCTCAACCGTAGTGAATAACAAATCTTACATGTTTGTTTGTTCTATAGTCCCGTCAGTAGTAATTAATATGGAGAAAAATCTGCGGTTTTCAAAAAACACGTTTTCAAAAAAAAAACGTGTTTTTGAAAACCGCAGATTTTTTCCCATAGTTAACTACTTGCATTTGATTTTGTCATAATTCCAGATTATCGCAATTATAAAAAGTTAGATTATCAAGGCAGGAGAAACGAGAAGTCTGTGAAATATTTTAAGAATAAATTTGAAGTTTATTTTGTAAAACATGTAAAGATATTGAGGTTTCATGCACATTCATAATATTTTCTAAGACATGGACAAAGAGAGGGAACTCTAGAGGTATTCATATAAATTTTCCTCCATACTTATAAAAGACTTTTTTTTGTATTTCAACTACAACAGTTTGCTTAATTTGACTGTAGATAGAGATTTCTTCGAGAGAAGCAGCATAGAATGGTTGTTAACTCCTTAAATATATCAAAGTGACTAATTCTTTTTATCATTAATCGATCTGCAGAAAATTTGCAGCCCCGGGGGGGTAACTTGACTATAAAATGACGGGGGGTGCGTCTTTAGGTTCAAAACCCCTACCCGAAATTATCCAGGTCAGGCCAAATTTGAGACCCGAGTTTATCCAAAAAACTAAAATAATGACCTGAATTTATCCAAAGGGGATGTGCTAATCAAAAGATTAATGCCTAATTTAATGTAGCAAATCACTTAATCCTTTCACTTTGTTTAAATTGGCCAGGAAAACAAAATTTGATACCCGAAATCTCCAAACAACAAGAAATTAAACCCGAAATCTCAAGAAATTGCTTAAATATAGACCCGAAATCTCCAAAGTCTCTCAGGAAATTCTACCCCGAATTTACCGCACGTCCCGTACCTATACATATAGAAGTTACCCCCCCCCGAGTTTGCAGCATCCTTTTGAGAACAGAAGTATATCCCCTGAAAGCTCTAACCCTATATATTTATTATTTCTATGTATCATGATGCAGCATTAAACCCCCAAAATGTTATTAACAAATAACTGGTCAAATATCCCAATATCCCAATTGGGATATAATAGCCTAATTGGGAAATATAATAGCCTAATTGGGGTTCCCCCAACCTGATAAAACGTTCAATATTTAATAATTGTCTGCCTGTTTTAGAAGAATTGAAGAAACCGTGAAATAGCCGGAGAAATAACCAAGGAAGAAAATACAAATCACGGCGTTATGATAACATTTAATTTGTATTTATACGAGGTCTTTGTTCTACAGTGTTTGCGAATGATGAAAATGTCGACATTTTCAAAATATTGTTTTACCAGAGACGCCATTCTCGAGTTTGCTTTTCGACTGTAATAGAAATATTAAAACATGACGCTTAACGTTTATTTAACTTATCCATGATTACACCTGTTAACTACATATACATGTAGATATGTGTATTGCTATCGATCAATCACCTGTGTAACGGAATGTAAACATCCTGATCCACGTGTTTTCTGCAATGAATGACTGTTCTTCAAATGAGGACGAAAATGACTTGACAGGGTAGGTAAATAAATAAGGGTTTATCCCTATATGAGAAAATGGGTTTTGTTAAGATCTTACTAAACATGCTAAAACTGTCACATTTTTCTTTAAAAAAACATAATAAAATATGGTACCTAAGTAAATTTCTCAATGAAAAGAAGAGTCACCTATAAACAGTTTCACATGTATGTACGGTTTCACTAAATTCTGAGACACAAACCTAGAGAATGGTTGTTGCTAGAAATTAGAGAAATAACTTATATTTCACATAGCTATGAATTACAGGACTAGAAATTGAGCGCAATCCAAGCCCCTGTGGACTAAACCACATATGAAAGCTCTTTGCGACCCATCAATAATGTTTATTACAGCAATAATTATTTTTTTCAACAATCGCATATATTGCTTGACAATAATAATGATCTTGTCGATTTGCACTTGGTTGATGGTGCATCATGTTATTTTTGCGGCATCGACCATTTGGGAAGGTTTATCGAATTATTGTTGTTCCTGTGTCGCAAAAATGAGATAACTGCTACAACAGTAATTATTCCTGTGTCGCAAAAATGAGATAATTGCTACAACAGTAATAATTCCTGTGTCGCAAAAATGAGATAATTGCTACAACAGTAATTATCTTAGATTCGTATGAGATCTAGAGGCAATTCAGCTTTAAGAATTAAATCTACCGCTAGCTTTTGCTAGCGCGGTACCAAGTCCAGCTAACCCGAGTTCTTATCATCAATTGTGTTTGTCTCTGATCTGTAATGTGTTTATTCTGGTCCAGTTCCCTTGTAGATTGTGGCATGTGATTGAAATTTCCACCATTGTATGTGTTTTCTGTTATCTTCACTTTTTAATTGACCAAAATTGAAATCCGTCACTGTTGTTAGTAATGTTTTTTTTAAATATGATATGTTGTTATGAAGGAGAAATAACCTATAACTTGTAGTCAGCAATTAACAACGAATTTGGTTTAAATACACTTTTTAAAATAATGGTAAAAAATTATTTACAACTTAAAAAATGCAATTAAGAATTGATCTGACAAGTAAAAAGCCCAGATGAATTATGCTGATAATCCTCACTGAATAAATGATAATAAATTCTCATTATGGTGGACGTCGCTTTCCAAAACAAGAGATGTACGTAATAATCTTATAAAACTTATTAAACTGACTGCCTGACCGATTTCTGTTACCCTTGTATTTATACATACAATATTTCTAGAATTTTCTTTAAAAAGAAATAACTAGAAAAATTTTGATAGACTTGTAAACAAATAACTCATAAAGTGTACCATTTCAAACTTCTAGAAATTTCTAATGTATAAAAAAATCGACGAAATAAATAAGCAAAAAGGAACGCTACAAAACTATTTAGCAGTAGCAGTGTGAACCCCTACAAAAACTTCAATAAATCAATAAATAAGAGCAGTAAATAGAATTTTAACTCTTAACAGTTTTAAACACAAGTCTATTAAGGGACTTATCATTTATTACCGGCAGGGGGCTCATCATCTCTGATCCGTGACCATTCAAAAATTTGTATCCCCCTGCAAGTTTGATAAGAAAAAAATGACCCCCTCTCATGTATCCAAAATAAAAAATGCCCCCCTTTATTACATAAATAAAATATTTATTTTCTTTGCATAATACTTTATTTTATTCATAATAATATCAATAGTCTTTTCCATGTACCCCTTTCATCTACTACTTGCAAAACAATATGATCCCCCCTTCAGCTCTACTTGGAAAAAATGATCCCTCCCCAAGAGATAGGGAGCAAACCCCCCCCGCCGGTAATAAATGATAAGTCCCTATCATACATTTTTAATTAGGAACAAGTGCTTTGATAATGATGTATATGCGGAAAGATTGCGGAAACGAATGTAAGAACCGCAATCTTTCCGGTACCTTCGTGAATAAGATCTAAACGTCGCGGAATATTGCAGCGGTAAAATTGTGGAAACGTTACGTCATTACTGAAATTTCCGCATGCATAAGGTCCCAGGACTGTTGACGCGTGGCACCCTCATATTGCCAGTGAAACAGTGAAGTCTGGCTTGATCGTAGTAGTTCTTGTCGGCTTGGTAATAAACTCTAAATCTTCTCAAAATTGCCTGTTCTCACTCGTGCAGTAGGCACCTTTAAGACGATTTGTCAAATCATGACGACGAGCGTAAAACTTCAAATCCTGGATGCGCTCCTGGCAACAGTGATTGACAGTAATCTTAGTGTATACGTTTTTGAGACAGTAATTTCGCCCAGCTAAAAAAATAATTCGCTGACGAAAATAGCGAAAGAGTTGTGAAATATAACGAAAATGTGACAGGAATGTTGGAATATAACTGCCACAAAACGGGAACTTTCACTGTTGGAAATTCTAATGCAACATTTATATAACGAATGTTTTGATTGGTCAAAACTGCGCGTCAATTCCATCATCTACACACCTTGGACAAAGTAGGTTGCCTGTTTAGTCTGGTTCCTATTATTATTACAAATTTACGAGTTAAAAATAGAACATGAAATTGATTTGTTGCATTAGAATCGCAATAATAGTACATTATTTAAATACCCGAGGGCGTCAATCTTGAATATCCGTTTTCAGGCTCCGCTACGCGTCGCCTGTAACTTTGACCGTCAAATTTATGATTGACGCCCTCGAGTATTCAAATGATGTACTGTTATTGCTTAAGTGGACATCTTCATGATGATGATAATTGTGTTAAAGCAGTTATATCTTTAATTTCGATTTGAATATACAAGATATACAAGATAAAGGTTATCATTGTTCAATAATTCTGTCGATTTGGTATAGCACAAATTGGTAATCTACTTTTCGTGATCTATTAACCCATCTGTACAACGATAAAGTAGGTTTATCAATTGAGTGTATATCATAGAAATGTTTTACACTTCTCGGTTCGGGGATGGTTCAAGCTTTGCGTTATTGTCTGTTGGGATATGAAAGCTGTGATTTTAAATTTTGCAGATGTGATGAAGAACCAAATGATGAAAATATTCTGCGACTGAGAAAATTAAATAAAGAAACTGAACAAGAGGAATCATTTACATCACAGATACAAGCACGAACATATATTCAAGATGACGGAGAACAAGCTTCTGGTTTGTAAATCTTCAAAAAGTCTGATTCTACTTGTTGATCATTTGAATTCATTAATTCAGAAACTCACTTTGTGAGCAAGAAGCGTGTTTCCCGAAAAAGTGGCTAGAAATCTAATCCATGCAATTAGTCCGCCAATACAAAGTAGAGCATATACCACTGCTGTGATGCGAAACCATTAAAGTATACATAAAAAAATAAAACAGATTCAACAGGAAAACTGCTAATTTAAAATCTCCGGCGTATTTTAAGGCGTTTCATCAAAACTAAATACAGATGAAACGCACCATTGCCAAAACGTCCTCTTTCCAAATAATCTCATTTTCCTGTCAAAACTTACCCACTAATATGTTTCATAATCATATAGCCATTATTTTTCCATTTTGACAAGGGATCTTGGACTGTTTAGAAAGGAGGAGATTTAACATTTGGTGGGGGCGTTTTTAGAAAGGAATTAGTTCTTGACACAACATGGGGCCATTGTAGAGGGCGTTTGGGTAAGGGGCTCCCTTGTAAAGGTGATTCATATGTCAGTCAAAACAACCATTTCAAAACGCCCCCTTTCCAAATAATCTCATTTTCCTGTCAAAACTTACCCACTAATATGTTTCATACTCATATAGCCATTATTTTTTCATTTTGACAAGGGATCTTGGACTGTTTAGAAAGGAGGAGATTTAACATTTGGTGGGGGCGTTTTTAGAAAGGAATTAGTTCTTGACACAACATGGGGCCATTGTAGAGGGCGTTTGGGTAAGGGGCTCCCTTGTAAAGGTGATTCATATGTCAGTCGAATTTAGATTTTGACCAGTACAATGTATAAAGCTTTTTTGTACACTGACCATTTTCTTTTCAAAAATTAATAAGATTTTTCCCAAATAAATTCTCAATAATTATTCTGTCTAGGTTGAATGAAAAGGCAGTGAAAAATCTCGAGAGGTTCTGTTTCTCGCCAAAATTTCAAATGCTACTCCAAAACGAATACACTGACCTATCAACATTGCTTAATTATAACAGATTTAAATATCTGTTCTAAAATTTCTAAACATGAGAAGTGTACTACCATAAACAGGTATGATTTTGTTTTCTTCAGACGACATAGATTGTGACGAAACGTTCACGGAAGAACCGGAGGTAGTTCCAGAAATAAAGAACTCAAAGGTATGTTTAAATGCTTACCATTGGTGAATCGGAGTTGGTCAAAATTTAAATGTCCTGCAGAATTTACACAAAAAAATTACTTGATCCCCATTTGAGGAACCCAATCGGAACCCCCTATTTCAAATAATATGCTTTTGTGGCGTATTGTTACTTTATGGCTGGACATATAGTCAAAATATGTACATAGGAGAACTCGCAGTTGAGCCATTAGACGCAACATCCCCTTTCTCCTTTTTCCCACCCCTTAATCTTTCTTCCGCCCCTATCTTTTCTCCCGCCCCTTTCTTCCGGTCTTCCTTAACCCTATCCACCCCGTCAACATTGGTACTATTGATTCGTTAAGTACATTTTTGAATTTTTGCATTAGAATTGAGATCATTTTTATTTTGTTATGGTAAACCTTTGATTTTACAGTTGACTGTGTAGAGAAAACTCAGTTTACGACAAAATCGAACATATTCCCTTTTCATTTCAAATTTACAACATGACTACCTCCCAAAAATTATTGGTACGGTTCCATTTACTGCAAAGAGGTATGGCCATTTTCTCGTGATTTTTTTCCTTCAGCATACCGATTTTATGAATGTATCAAATCTTCTCTAAATCTGTTTAACAGGTCATCTTTTATGTACACTATTATAAAAGTATGAATTCAAATGCATTTTGTACCCAGGTACGGATCCCGGGAATTTGAAAAGGGGGGTTCCAATTCAGAAGTGAAAGGAAATTGCGCCAAGCGGAGTGAGGCGCGAAAATTTTTGGGGCATTTCTTAATAAAACATCAGGATATTCATTAAAAATACATTGTCCAAAAAGGAGGGTTCCAACCCCTGGAATCCCCCCCCTTTTGGATCCGCCAATGCATACTTTAAGATGAAAGATTCCAGTAACTGAAACTTCTACTTGAATACAATTTGCACAGATTTGAATAGTGTTTGTAAGTTTTTGGCAAACTTCGTTGCATAGCACATCGAGAACCAAACTAAACTTAACTAATGCCATTTGAAAGGGAAAATGTTTGTACACTCAGAACAAAAAATTGGTGTTGGTTCTCGGTGTCCTCCGAGTAGTTCCATCTTCCCAAACACTGTTCAATGGCTCAAATTGGCACAAAAGTCTGTTTATAGCCATAGGTTCGACTGCTTATATGCCAGAAAACATACAAGTATGGCACATTTTAAATTAATTCCGAAGAAAATGACATACCCAAGACCTACTTGCTAGATTTTCGACAACATTTGAGCATATTTTTAAAATGCTAATGTGGGATCAAAATTTATTTCAATAAATACTTCTTTACTTGTGCCTCAAAAAAGAAGTGCAGAAATTTCATGTTGAAACTGATTATTTTTAAGACTTTAGCACAAACTTAACAACATTTTACCACATCATAATTTTTATTAGCTCACCTCACGGAGTGAGGGGGCTTATGTGATACCCCCGGCGTCCGCGTCCGTGTCCGCGTCTGCGGCCGCGTCTGCATCCGCGTCCGGTTAGGTAGAATGGTTAAAGTCCATTCCCGCTTACTGACATGCCCCACATCAACCATATTGGTATGCCTGATGCATTTTTGGATGACGACTGGAACGCTTCGGATGCTGTCTCTGACCTACATTTAACGCATGAGCGACTTGGTTACGTAGAATGGTTTAAGTCCATTCCCGCTACTGGCATGGCCCACATCAACCATATTGGTATACATGATGCATTTTGGGATGACAACAATAATGCATACTTCGGATGCTGTCTCTGACCTACATTTTACGCATGAGCGACTTGGTTAGGTAGAATGGTTAAAGTCCATTCCTGCTTACTGACATGGACCACATCAACCATATTGGTATATAAGATGGATTTTTGGATGACAACAACAATGCATGCTTCGGATGCTGTCTTTGACCTACATTTTACGCATGAGCGACTTGGTTAGGTAGAATGGTTAAAGTCCAATCCCGCTTACTGACATGGCTCACATCAACCATATTGGTATATATGGTGCATTTATGGATGACAACAACAATGCATGCTTCGGATGCTGTCTCCGACCTACATTTTACGCATGAGCGACTTGGTTAGGTAGAATGGTTAAAAGTCCATTCCCGCTTTCCGACATGGCTCACATTAACCATATTGGTATATATGGTGCATTTATGGATGACAACAACAATGCATGCTTCTGATGCTGTCTCTGACCTATATTTTACGCATGAGCGACTTGGTTAGGTAGAATGGTTAAAGTCCATTCCTGCTACTGACACGGGCCACATGAACCATATTTGTATATATGATGCAATTTGGGATGACAATAACAATGCATGCTTCAGATGCTGTCTATGACCTACATTTTACGCATGAGCGACTTGGTTAGGTAGAATGGTTAAAGTCCATTGCGGCTAACTGTCATGGCCCTCTTCAACCATATTTGTGTATATGATGCATTTTGGGATGACAACAACAATGCAAGCTTCGGATTCTGTCTCTGACCTACATTTTACCCATGAGCGACTTGGTTAGGTAGAATGGTTCAAGTCCATTCCTGCTTACTGACATGGCCCACATCAACCATATTGGTATGTATGATGTACTTTCGGATGACAATGTATGCTTCATATATTTTGTCTGACCTATATTTTATGCATGAGCGACTTGGTTAGGTAGAATGGTAAAAGTCCATTCCTGCTTATTGACACGACCCACATCAACCATATTGGTATGTATGATGCATTTTGGGATGACAACAATGCATGTTCGGATGCTGTCTGTGACCTACATTTTATGCATGAGCAATTTGGTTAGGTAAAATGGTTAAAGTCAATTCCCGCTTAATGACATGGCCCACATCAACCATATTGGTATGTATGATGCATTTTGGGAAGACAACAACAATGCATGACTGAATCTGTTAAAAAGAATGATTATAGTCCATTCCTGTTAACTGACATGTGCAACATGTGACAATGCTGCGCAACTAGGGGAGCTTAGCAGGCTGTGGCTGCTTTCTATGTTTTTTATGCCAAGAGTACGCGTTGAAATTTACTGTAAAATATATTTTCAGACTGAGTGGATACTTATATTCATCATTGCCTGTATATGTGTTAGTTACACAGTAGGCGTTTATATGTCTATTTCTGTCGGACAGCAGTATAGAAAGCCTGAATTTAGCCTGCAAATGACAAAGTAAGTTACATAATATTGATTTTGTCAGTTAACAATGATATACCGTTTGGTCCATGTTCGCGACATTGTGGTCATTTCGGATGAAAGAACAATATAGAAGGCTGGGGAAAGATTTTGGATCAATTTGGTTTTTTTCCTATGCACATATACCTTTAATTCATACGGTAACCCCAATTTTCAGTTTCAATGAGAATGATATTTCTCTCAGGAAAGAGGGCAAATCTGTCCAGTGGTTAGTAAAACTTCTGCCATCTGCTCAGGGAATGATTGGATCTACTCGAAAACATACGATCAAACAAAATTAAGACTTTAAACACAAGATCGTATTTATTTATTTTATAGTTCTGCACAAAAGATATGCAACACTGATAAGGGGTGTAGCAAAGGATCAAGAATGTTGGACAAAAGCTGTGCAAAAAAATTACATGTTGTACACCATATAGCCAATATTCTGATGGGTGCTCCAATGTAAGGTGATTTTTATTTATAAAAAAACAAAGTACCGAATAAGACGAATTTTTCTTGAAGAGGGTGTAAACATTCTTGGCAATGCTTAAAATGGTCTCTCATCGAGATGCAGGTATCAAATAGCTTTCACAGTGAGAATACAATTCGGTCTGTAGCTTACAAATGATGAATTCTGTTGCAAGCATTTCCTGTTTGCTGAAGCTTGTCGAAACAGATTTTTTAACAGTCATAATAAAACTTGAAGACCCCTAGATGTTTTGTTTTTTGTCGTTTTAACCTGGATATGGGATGTTGTCTCCTTGACATTTTCCTCATTTCCTTTCTTTTTCATATTAATTACTGTTCTTTTTTACATTAATGAGTTGACATCAAAATAAAGAAAAAAACATATATACATATATACAAGGAGCAATCAAAATTATGCATCCTTGTTGAGTCCACTCTCCTCATTGCTAGTGACAAAAATTGAATGAAAGGAGCAGCAAGGTACAAGACAGTTAGACGGTTAAGAATCTTTCACGAGAATTCGTTATGTTGCCAATCTCTTTAATTATATGTCTCTGTTATATATTATTAATTCGTAAAATTACTGACACGTGAAACACAAGAAGCCACTACAAGGGATCTTCAAGGGATTAACAATTTTTTTTCTTCTTAATTTTGTAACTAAGAATTACGCAAACGTTAACATTCAGTCTGGAACATGCCGCGTTTGAAATATTACTAAATGGCATTTTTCGGAAGTGGCATTTAACGGTTTAAATCTTAAATCGCAAATGTGATGGAATGCATTTTACATACTAATCATTGTAATGGGCCTTCTGAAGAGAGAAAATATGTATATTCTAGATATCAAAAGAGAAAACCGAGTATTCGAGTACCAGCTTAACTAATCGATACTCGGTACATCCGAGCGATACTCGAGTACTCGAGTACTCGTTGACATCCCTAGTTAAGATATATTTTAGAAATTTAGTGGTATTGGTTTCAAACAACAGCATTAGAATACCAAACGAACAAAGAAGTACTATTTACAAAAATCGAAGTCCAAAGACATGGCAAAAAAACCTCCCAAAAACACGAAAACACAGAAAACAATGACGTTAGACAGCAACAAAGTACAACAATCACAGTGTGAATTCCCATGAAACTGAGAGTGACATCAGGTGTGGCGGAAGGGTAAGTGAGTCAATCCAGGAAAAAGTCGAAATCAGTATAGTCAAATCTGGAAAGACGTGAATCTGGCTGAATATGTCCTCTTTCATTTGGGACACTGACACGTCATATTTTCAATGATGTGGTGACGGCCATAGAATTTCTTGAGGGATGAAATTAAGATAGGCTGAACAAATCCCTGACTAAGCAGCTTTTGGGATAGTGTTTTTGCTTAACCAATTTTCAATAAACCAAATTTGCGTCAAAGATTTATAGTTGTTCATATTGGTGGGAATGATTTAACATTGGTCAGATACTTTGAATCGTGTAAGCGATTTCATGTCTTTCAAAGAACCATATTTTAATTCTAAGCTATAAACCCAATTTTACTGTAAATTTCTTGGCTTAGTTCAGGGGAAAACTTTAAAGTTTGTATGAAACTTTGAAATTGCTTATTCGATTTTTGGGGTTGTCAGATGACCATTTACTGTTTGTCAATATTTTATTCTTTTTAAACTTTCTACTTAAGCTTTCGGATTGTATGATTGGAGTGATTTTTACTATAAACCATATTTCTATCGGATGTCGGGTCTGAAGCTAAAATATCAAAATACCGAATTTACTGTGAATTTACTTTCTGCATATGCGGATTTTTGACAATATACATGTAAAAACGGTACTTGTTTAAAAAATTCTCTAGAAGCCATTTCTTATCCGATTTTCATGAAATTTTCACTGTTAAATAGCGTTTGATATACAGTTTATTCGAATAATTTTGAAATAATTTTATGACTTGTATCTTCCATATTATGAGGATTAATTTTCATAGTCAAAATTTACTATATATCCTTTGTAAATTGTGACGTAAGAAATTTCAGTTTGTAATTAAATTGTGATAAAAAGGAAACATATGCACTTAAAATTATTTCAAAATTATTGGCATAAACTACATATCAAACTCCTTTTAACAGTGAAAATACCGTGAAAATCGGATATGAAATAAGTTCTACAGAATTTTTTAAACAGGGACCGTTTCTACATGAAATGCACAGAAAAATTTGAAAAGTTGACTCACTTTTGGCACTAGGTTGTATGTCTCCTCAGTGCAGATCAAATCAAAACAATCAATGTACCGAAATATAAATGATTGGTTGCATTGTAAATAAACAATCTATGGGTCTACAGATTAACAGCTTCATGTTTAACAATACATGTACAAGCAATATACGTTATTTTTAACCGTAAACCAAACTTTTCAACGATTGATTGATTGATTGATTAGTTAGAGTTTAACGTCCAATGAGCAATATTTCAGCTATATCAGGACGAGAACAAGTTAATCAATTCAAAACAAATTGTAAGTAAAAGAAGAAAGAAATAAAGGTGGAAGGGACAACCGGGGCAACGACTTTTGATTGCCACTGGAAAAGGGGAGAAATGGGTAAGGGCAGGAAATTTAGCCTTCTANACGACACCCAGTGCGTCTGCTCTCTTTAGAGAAATATAGAAGGGGTCTTTATACTGCATGGAGCGTGGCGTTTCTCCACACAGTTTGGCTACAATGGTTCGCGGTCAGGCTTTCCGTATTATGACCTGACTACCCCGCAAAGACAGGGCATTCCCCTATCCACCACCTGGGGACGCGCCCGGCAGCTCTGTAGCCAAAGCCCCTGAAAACCTATTCAGGTGCCGGGAACTTTTCAACGATGTTTTTACTTGCATCAGTGAAAATTATTTTGTATTTAGTCTGGGATTTGGCATACTGTGTTGTATCTGGTTATTTTGCCGGTGTATTTGGCTTCTACTTCTGTGAGGTTCTTTCTATTTGAAAAAGAAAGGAAATGGGGTAAATGTCAAGGAGACAACATCCCATATCCAGGTTAAAATGACCAAAAACAAAACATCTAGGGGTCACCATATGGTCTTCAACACAGTGAGGAACCTCACACCATATAGTAAGCCCTAAATGGCCCCGAAAAGGTAAAAAAGTGAATAAATCAATGGAAACAAACCATATCCAATAACCCAAATATCAAGAAACTAAAATTTTATAAGAAGACAAGGACAAGCCAATGACCAACATATTCCTGACTTGGGACAGGCGCAAAAACTGCGGCGGGGTTAAACTCGTTTTCTTGGATCTAGTTTACTTAATATACATTTTCTTCATGTGAAATTAAATGAAAATGTTTTAAACCTTTTGCGCATAAAATCTTCTTTAATTTACTTTTCATCTGGAAAATTGCGAAAGGTACTCGTAAGTTTGGAAAATTACACATGACCAATTAAATAGAGGAATGGAAACATTTTATGCATCAACACTTAACGGTATTTGGAATGTGTATTGTTATTTTTTCAGGACTGTATAAATATTTCTTTGGAAATTCGGGATTTTTGGGCCAGACCCTCTCCTAACCACCCTGAACCCTGCTTGAGTCATATACTATGATATCCCTTTATTTTGACCCCCCGAGGGAACTCCAGGGTATAGAAACAGGACCTAGTATTGCCGGCTTGCGGTGTATGACCCTCCTAAACGGGGCTGACTCTGAGGGAACCCCGAGATATAGAAATAGGACCTAGTATCTCCGGCTTGCGGCCGTATGACCACTCCTAAACGGGGCTGACCCCGAGGGAACCCCGGGATATAGAAATAGGACCCAGTATTCCAGGCTGCGGGGTACAACCCCTCCAAACCTGGATGTCCGTGGTTGCGCGGGATGAATAAATACACAACCCATCTTTCGGATGGGATGTAATCTTAGGTCCACGTGTTGGAAGAAATGCCACGGTTCCTGCTCGTTAAAGAACCTTTGTAGCAAGATCTTTTTTGAGTGGTCCGTAGGTGATTGGCTACAAGGATAAAATCCCCGCCCCTTTCGATTTCACCCTACTTTTCCAGTGGCAGTCAGAATTTCCCGTCCAATGACCCTTTCCATATCCCAAAGTCATTATTTATTAACAAACTTGTTCTCGTCTTGATATAGCTGAAATATTGCCCAGTAGACGTTGAGCAATATTGAATCAATATTTTGAATCTCTGTAAACGAATATAATACCTGTCTGAACTGAAAGAAACAGAACGACTTTTTATATAGTGATCACATTTTAGAAATTGAAAGGGGTACATAAAATAAAATTAACAGAGAACGCCCGTTTTTGTAAACCAAAATATTATTGAAGAATTGAAGACGAGAAATATTTTCTACTGTAAAAAAGAATCATGATGGCCATACTTATTAATATCTTTGTTTGTTGTTTCCTACTGAAGACTTCAGGTCATTGTTAGGTAGGCATAAAATTTTATTTAAATGATAGACACCAAACTGTTAAACAATTATTTAATAAAGTGGTGATATAGTTACGAATTATTAGAAAATGAAATAAACTATAAAATACAATTTTGTTTCAGAATGATAATAAAATTTTTGGGGAGGGACTAGTTTTATGGGTCGATAGGTGAACAGAAACAAACAAAAATGCGCTTTACTGCCCTTATTATTGAAAATTCAATAGAACAAAGGAGAGTGCACTTCACATAAATGCATAAATTTTGTTTGTTCAATATTTATTGTTTATTTTTTGTGCTGTCAACCTATTTGAGTAATAAGTAACATTCAAGAAGATTTCATAGTAACTTATTTGCAGAATTCACTATACATGTTGTATTTCAATTTTTTATACGAACGCAAAAATTTTTGCGGTCGTATATTGGTATGGTGCTGTCGTCGTCGTCGTTGTCGTCGTTGGCGTTGTCGTTGTCGTTGTCGTCGTTGTCGTTGTCGTTGTCGTCGTCGTCGTCGTCTGTAGACACTTTTGTTTTTTGTCAATAACTTTTGTTCCAGTAAATCAATCCTTATGAAATTTTAACATAATGTTCTTTCGTACAAAAGGAGACTTGCAGTAGTTTTGGTCATTGTGACCCCACCCGTTTTAAAAAAAGGGCCAAAAAGGGTTATATTGGGTGTTTTCACATATTTGTCTGTAGAATCTTTATTATTAATCGGATTTTGATGGGGTTTCTTTCAGTGTGCTCCTGAGAAAATTTCCAATCCGCCGTAAGTCAACGGATCTCATGTAGCTTGTACCGTTCCCGAGATAAATGGGGCCAAAAAGGGGCGAATCCAAAAAAAAAAAAAAAAATTATTTTTTCTCCGATTTTGATGCAGTTTTTTTCAATGGATTGCTTATGAAAAATTAACAAGCACTCTGATTTTAGATTTTTGGTAACTATATGCTTACCTAGCTATGAGGGGCCAAACGGGACCAAATTGCTAATTTGCAGATTACCTAAAATTTTTATTTTTCATCAAATTTGATGGGATATTTTTCTTTAGATTCCTCTTGATATAAGCTTTCAATAGTATTCATCGGATTTGTCGTAGCTCCTACCGTTTTCGAGCTATAAGGGGTCGAAGGGGCCAAAGCTGGAAACTTGCAGATTACATGAATTTTTTATTTTTCGTCGGATTTCGATGGGATTCCACTTGATATAAGCTTTCAGTAGTATGTCAATGGATTTGGTGTAGCTCTTGCCGTTTTCGAGCTATAAGGGGTCACAGAGGAACCATAAGGAGTCATAAGGTCAATCCCCTATTTTGTCCATGCAATTATTGTGTCAAGCCCTTTAGTATGTCCACACTCACTTTCAATTACACTTGTTCAAATTTCAGTGGTCGACATGCTGCGGTCGTATCATGCTGCGCTTGGCGTAGCCCTTTATTCATGAAAGGATATGGAGTAAATATATGTTGCAACCGTTGAAATTTTCGCGAAGTGTTATTTTTGCTGTTTGTTTGATAAAAATCTCGCGAGAAGATAATTTTTGCGCTCAAAAATTTTCCAATTTGACGATGTTTTAGTTTTACATATTTCATAACCAGAATACTCGCATTGGGGAAATTTTCGCGGATTTATCTTCATCGCGAAAGTAGCGAAAATTTACCCCACGCTGAAGAATCCGCGTTTACAATATAAGACAAACTAACATTTTATTTAGATACACGGTGACAAAAGTTTTGTATAACAATTATATCAGCCTTTTTTTTTCTTTCAAGTAAAAAATATCCCTTTAAATATACTAGCGAGGAAAATGTTTACTAAACACTAACGACAGGCCAGATTCCGGCTTAGGGGTAGTTCAAGGGGAAATCTTCCCCGGGGAAGGGGGCGACGGCCTTCCCTTGAATTTTCCCCTGAAGAATTTCATTTCTTGATTGAACGAACATCTTTTTATATTGCAGAGAATTCAGTGCGAAAATGTTAACAAAAGAATTGCGTGTTCCATTTTTCGTAAAGAAAAATTACCAACCCAAGAATAAAGAGGAACTCGAACGTCTATGGAAATACGTCGAGAGTGAATGGAGGATGGAAGGACGTACATGAAGTAGTTAGAATAGCTGTGCAGGAATTTTTACAAAGGAGTTTTTGTCCAGAGTGCGTAAGGGACAAATAAGGATGCAGGTTGACGTTCAACCACTTTGATAAACTCATTTTTTTAATTGTAATGACTCTAGGTTGTTGGTGGGAGTCTACCCATATAGGGTATACAAATTTTCAATGAATTTATAGAATACATTTTGTATTTCATTGCTTTATTGTAAAATTAAAAAAAAATATTTTACTGAATTTCATTTTAGGACCCTAAATTTAATCTTAATCGATGGTCATTTCGACTTATCTCTTCAATGCAGATTAGATCAAATCATTTGGGAATTGCGATCGAGTTATTTCGTCTAACAGTAAGGCTTATATCAGCTATCTAATATGAGAATCAGCAATAAAAAAGAATATGATGTGCTGAGTCTCTGAATGCATTTACTATGCACAAAAATTAGAAATTTATATAGACCTTCCTATGAGAAACCTCGGTCGGTTATCTCCCTGTACCAAGTTAAAGTGGAGATAAATTTTATTTAAAAAGAGGTTATTCATATGCTAAATATAGATTATTACATGGCATTTTTCATATCACGCCCTTTATCAGCCCTAGGTCCTTATATCAGCCCGAGACCCGTTAGGCTCGAGGGATGATATATGACCGAGGGCTGATAAAGGACGTGATATGAAAAAATGACATGTACTGATGTTTTTATCGTATATTTTAACTAAAAAATCGAGGCAAATATATAAATGACCATCCTGAGACTGACACAGGTTTTCTGCAATATGGATATTATTTTATACCTCAATTGACTTTTTTAGCACGTGTGTAAACGGATCTTATTTAGATGAAATTCATACATATAGTAGCATTCTATGGCCTTTAATGCAGAAATAACATTTATTATGGGTGTTCATATTTTGAATTAATGACACCCACATTCCCAAATTCCTGGTTCACTAGAACAAAAGTTACCTTTTATTATGCACCTTCTGCATTTTTTTTGTATTTAAAAGATAATTCTGATAACTTTAAATTGAAATTATGTATTAACAGAAGTCCGTACTAATAATCAAATTCAAATTCAAATTCAAATTTTTATTATCTTTAAACTATATAGTTTTTGATAAACAATTATTTTACAAACAATAAATGACAGAAAAAAAACAATAATCATACAGATATGTACAAGTAAATAAACATTAAGAGTCCCCTGTCCTCAGTTCTAATGACTTTTTTCAAAAAGGAACCTAATTTATTTACTTGTGTATGTGTTGATGGATTTAAAATAAGTTTGAATTATTTAAATTTTGCGAACATTGAAACTGGAAATATGACATTCTGAGACAATTATTGGTCACACAATGTAATATGAAGTGTTGTTCATCTTCTATTACTTTACATTTTTGGCAGAGCCTTTCATTTCTACGTATTTTCAAATGCCTCCCCTTTTCTATGAGTAAAGCATGATCACTTATTCTGAGTTTAGTTATGAGTTTTCTAAATTCAAAGTTATTTATAATTAGATATTCTTCAGAAGAAAATCTATTTTTTAAAGATTTATATAGATTCAATTTACTTTTATCATCAATATTTTTGGAATTTTGTTTCTATAATAGAATCATAAAAATATTTTAGTTTTGATTTGATATATTTCTAACAGTCTAAACACAGTTACCGTAACCAGTGTTACTACTAGTCTTTCTAATACTCTGCTGGACTTGCTACTACAAAGCTTGATTGGTCATTATTCTACTTTGTACTACTGTCATTGGTATTTAATATCTTTTCAAACTCATTTAGTAATGCATCATATACCACATAATCTTTTTGTTTGTCATTTTATCCAATCAAAGACCAATTACCCTTTGTTGTATCGTTCAGCTGGTCATAGAAATTGCCCAAAGAAATTGAGACCCTGTTATATTTGTTTGGAAAACAATAACGTTTGATCAATTGAGTACTATTTGAAATGATATATAACTGAATGTATAAAAGTGTTCATAAAAACGTTAATATTGGATGGACGTGTATATAGATATAGTTACAAAACAAACCTGTGAAATAACTTCATAGCAAAATATAGAAAATTACAAATAATCTAACATTAAGATTCCATCTCTTACAAGCACACCCCGGGGGGGGGGGTCACTCACTTTATATTGGGTAGTTTGGGCCCGGAGTTTGGGGTTCTGACAAAAAGGGTGTTTGTCATATTTTTGCTTACAATAGGTATGTCATTTCAACTTTATTCTGAAGGAGTTTATTAAATTCAGTCGATAATGAAATTGAATCTTAATATGACGGGTCAGCATCTTTATTAGGGTATATCAGTTATTTATCATTTTAGGACTTATAGACTGGGACTAATATTACAATGTTATATTGTAATGAAATCACGAATCTTGGTAGTATTTATAGATTGAAATCTCTGTAAGTATTGCACAGTTGAAAATTAACATAATGACCTTCAAAAAGCTAAGGGTATAAATTTTTAAAGATCCCTAAAAAGTCTACAATGGGGTTGCAAATTTACAC
The DNA here is from genome assembly GCA_002080025.1 of Modiolus philippinarum. Lineage (NCBI taxonomy): Eukaryota > Metazoa > Mollusca > Bivalvia > Mytilida > Modiolidae > Modiolus > Modiolus philippinarum. The sequence goes on along the minus strand of MJUU01052606.1, from coordinate 10,950 downwards.
ATAAGTAGTCGACAATGTGGTTGGGGTTCAAATGACCAATCAAAACATTGTTATTTGTATTCTTCGTAATTGTCAAATTTGGACACATTTCTTGTCCCACAGCTTCGTGTTATAAACAACTGAATTGATCAACAAAGCAAATTGTTCACTTCTTGACTGGATTAAATAACAAACAAACAGATTATATGCTAGTCAGTGCGTTACTAAATGAATTTGAAAAGGAATTTATCACCTATAAGTGGAGTACAAATAAAAATAATGACCATTCAAGCAGCGCACTAGTAAGTCCAACAGAGTATTAGATAGACTAATAGTAACACTGGTTACGGTAACTGTGTTTAGACTGTAACAGAATTTATTTGTTTTAAGTCAGTACAATTTTGAAGTTTATGTAAGTCTACATCAACTTCAGAAAATTAATGGAATTAAATATAGAACTTGAACTTGATAAAAAAATAGATACTTAAAGCTATTCAATCAATAGCAGATATATTTTAAGTATATGTAAGAACATGATAATCCCCTTCTTCGTGAGACGGGGATAATCATGTTCTTATATATTGAGAATATTGTTAAGTACTCAAGAAATAATTACAATAATCAAACATTATAGACACTCAATAGATAGACTAATTAAGCCCAATTTGACTTCACCCATGCATGCCATAATTGGAGTAATTAAGGTCTGTAGGGAAACTCTGAAGGTGATAAAACAGATGTTATAAATGTAATTACATACTAGGGTTATTCATAATAGAGTAGGAAGGTTAAGAGCTTACAGAATTTAAAGAGATGATTTAGATATACTGACTTATAGTTTTATACTACTATGGAACCTGAGGCTTTAAATATGCTACAGTGGGTATGTATTTTTTTATACATATTTTTGTGGTTGGTTGGTTGGTGGGGGGGGGGCTGATTTCCCGATTTGATCATCACAAGATCCTGATGGCAAGGACACAATTTGTGTACATATTACGTTTTTGATAACTTATTCTGAACAAAATGTTAAAAATATTTCCAAAAAGGTGGTTTGAAACCCAAGACGCCATTTCTATCCTCCAATGCTCTATACTTGTTTTTTTATTAAAGTAATGATTACACCCCCTTAATCTATTATTGTTTTGTGTTTATCTGAATTTTAATGAATAGTCAATTTATTGTTTGAAAATATCATAATACAGACTTTTATGTGAATGACAACACCTCATATTTTACAGATAATGCTTTACAATCTAAATGAAATGCCTCAAACCGTTTTAAGCTATTGACCCTAACATGTAAAACACAATAGATAATCCTTTAGTAAGAACATGATTTCTTATGTTCTTCACAAATAAGACAGCTGAAATCCTGTTATCTGATTGGTCGAGAGTACTTAACTATATTCTTATGAATTATATTCATTGTTAGCATTTTTTGTGGTCAATTTCGTCGGTGTTGGTTTCAGGACAGGTAATCGATATCCTATAGATATAAAGGCAACAATGCGGTTTGTTGTCACATTTCATATTTAAATAATTTTTTAGCCTTTCACAATAATTTCTAACATAGATCTATTTAAGATTGCAGTATAGAAACATAATCGTATGCAATACTTCTCATTTCGGCGGAAATACCCGAACTTGCGTGTGATGTGACGGAAAGGCATGTGATAAATTCCGGAAGTAGCTTTATCAGCCCGCTAACATCATATCTTGAGGTAAATATTTGCTTTTATCTAGTCTTAGTATATGACAAGAGGAAAGCCGTCAATGTGACAGCAAACCGGGTTTTCTTTTACATGGACAGTATATCATACACATGGGTTGACCATGAATATTTGAAATGTACAAGTTTATAATTTTTATTAATTTTCATTGTTAAACCTTCAACCAAAGTAGCCTATTTCTGAAAGTTCAGCAACTTGGATTTTAATCAAAATGGAAAATAAAGATACTGTACATGCCTCTGATACAGGTATAAATG